>OY744612.1:14215060-14232560 GCA_963556255.1 Allolobophora icterica
TCATATATACATGTATACATAGATATACATATATAAATACATACATATACATACTATATACACATATATACATATATATGTATATATATATAAGGATATACATATGTGTAGCGTGTGAGTGTGCGCGTGTGTGTAACAATGTGTATGTGTGTGTGTGCCTGTGTGTGTTTGTGTATGTGCAGGTATACGTGTGTGCGTGTGTAGGTGTTTGTGCGTGTACATCTATGTTCCATTATTTCATGTATAACAAAAGTCCTATATATAGGCCGATTACTGGATGCAATTGGATGCCATGCAGGGCAAATAAATTTGTTTCATCATTTCATGACTGTATAGGTTGCAACTTGTTCGACCAGCTTGGTCACGCCTATAGGCAGTCATCGTTGCGACCTGTGTCAACCAGTGCGAATCGAACCTCTGCCAGAACACAGTGGCCTGGTGCTAAAGACGGGGGTAAATTGGCCCATGGTTGCAGCTTCTACTCCAGTTTTTCAGGTGAGCTATTACACAGTAGATGGCTTATATATAGAGGCTCAAACTCATATGAACCTTGAAGGCAATCCTCTTGCGAACGGGCTGCCACTCCACGGGCAGTCCAGTTCTCAGAATAAAAGGGTAATATGGTCAAACTTTCGAATCTCTGTAATAAACCTGGCTGCAGCGTTCTGAACACTCTGTGAATGGCGTCCTGGTGGCTGCCGTATAAACAGTTACATTCGACTCCTGTAAAACTGTTATCATGTGCTTCTACTGTATACATGTATGTAAGGGGGCCTGTGTGGCTGCCGTTTCTACTATATATATGTTCACTGTACAGCGCAGTGCGGTTTAGCAGGCGCTTAAATAAGATTATTATTATTATTATTATTATTATTATTATTATTATTATTATTATTATTATTGTTATTGTTATTGTTGTTGTTGTTGTTGTTGTTGTTGTTGTGCAGCCCCGCTCTCACGCCGTATAGCAGGCTGTTGCAGTAGTCGAGTCGACTACTGATAAGAGCGTGAGCCAGACTCTTTCTTGAGTCAAGTGGCAGCGATTGGTCAGAGAGTGAGCCTTGTTACGCGGAGAGTAAACGGTTCGAGGCTCCTCTGAATTGATTACTGTGTAGGGACAAGTCCTTCACTCACAATTGCTCGGCGCCATCGATTGATGCTTGATAGTGGCGCTTAATAAATGCATAATAATAATGATGATGATGATGATGATGATGATAATAATAATAATAATAATAATAATAATAATAATAATAATAATAAATATTCAACGTTTCAACGCGGTAGCCTTTAGGGGTGCCTTCAACAACTTAAACCTAGACGAATAGGGCCCATTCCGGACAAATCTACTTTGTAAATAATGTTGAAGTCCCTGAGGGATCCTGTATACCTCGGGGCAAAAAATAAATAAATAAAAAATAAAATAATAATAATAATAATAATAATAATATTTATCCACGCACCTTCTTAATCTCTAAGAGCCTGAGGGTCACACCTCGGGCGGCAAAAAAATAATAATAATAACATTTCAACACGGTGGCTTTTAGAGGTACCTTCACCAACTTAGAACTAGACGAATAGGGCCAATTCCAGACAATTCTACACTGTAAATAATGTTGAAGTCCCTGATAGTCCTGGATCTGACTATAGTTCTGTAGGAAATTTTGAGTATGGAGAATTTTCTTTCAGAAATGGTGAGTAGGTGTCTTATTAAGTATTTTCCACTTGGGTGGACATCCGTCACCTGGTAGGTTCTCCGGTTATGACGTCATCAAAATGGCGGCCGCTCATTCAAGAAACTGGTCGTATCTCTGTTAATAATTTAGTCCAGGCAATTTACAGTTAGACCTGGGCAAAATTGCATTAAACGGTTTCCTACTCAGGAATCATTACTGAATAACATATCCAAAATCCCCCTAAATCGGACCACTGGAACACCCCCAAAAATAACTTTCAAAATGGGGGATTTGGGTTTCCTATGAAATACCAATAATTATACCTACAATTTGCAGTTAGACCTTGGCGAAATTGCTTCAGAAGCTTTTTAAACGGTTTCCTGTTCAGGAACCATTGCTGAATAACATATCCAAAATTCCCCCTAAATGGGAACACCCCCAAAATGCCAAATCCAATATGGCCGCCATCGACCATATTGAAAAATTCACCTTTTTTGTTTTTTAGAGTATATGCACGTGTAATACCTCTAATGTTACTGATTTCGGTATGAGAATTCATTTCTGATATTGTGTTCGCCATTTGGGGACATCTTCATATTGAAAGGTCATGGCCAAGGTCATTTTAGCAGATTGAAAAATTCACCTTTTTTGTGTTCCAGAGTATATGCACGTGTAATACCTCTAATGTAACTGATTTCGGTATGTAGAATTCATTTCTGATAATTTGATTTAATTGTTTTCGCTATTCGGGGTCATCTTCACCCTGAAAGGTCATGGTTAGGTCATCTTCACCTTGAAAGGTCATGGTCAAGGTTATGTTCTCCTGTGGCTCCCTCTTCAGCAGCGTATTACATATAGGTTGGCTGCCCTAGTCTGGAGCTGCTTGCTTGACCTTGCTCCGCTCTATCTCCGCGAGCTCTGCCGCCCCGTACTCGGCACGCGGGGCTCTCGATCCCTTCGCTCATCTGAGCAGGACCTGCTTCTGTTCCTTTTGCTCGTACCTCTACCAGGCAGCATCGCGCTTTCTCGGCGGTGGGCCCTCTATCCTGGAATAGCATTCCCCTATCGCTCCGCTTGCTTCCCAGAACCTTTACGTCCACGTTCTTTTCTCACCTTAAGACCGCCCTATTCAGCCGTGCTGGAATCGGGAGTACCTCTGAGTAGTTATCCTTGAAGAGGCGCTATATAAATGTTCGTTATGGATGAATGAATGAATGAATGAATGAATGAATTTTGTTACATCGATGACGCCATCAACCAAACTTTCCATCATTCAGTAAATGTAAACTTGTATGTGTTGCTCTTCTTCACTGTGACCATAATACACACAAATTTAGTTTCACATTATTACTGTAAGAGAGTCTGTTGTTATTCTTATTGTGGAGGACCTGTAGTATCCGAGAGAGAAAGAAACTGAAATATATTTGCGGCCATTTTCGAGGATTCGATGCCAATCTTTGCAGAATGTGACTACATCAACTTCCTACGTTATTTATCGTGGTATCTCGAACAAATCAAAGTGCTGGAGTTCACACATCCTGAGCTCTACCAGGACTTCTGTGTGAGCCAGTGGGTTGTTCAGGATCCCCAGGATAGTCGGCGGTGGCATGAAGGTCGAGCATACCATTCAGCGAGTGTCGAAGGGTCCTGGAGGTCACTATGTGGTAGGAGCCACACGCAATGCCACTGCTGTAGTAGAGTTCGAGCTCTTGTTCCACGAGATCGGGTCTATCACAGCCTTCTCAACTTTCTCACCTCTAACCACCCCATTAGCCACACATAATGCCATCTACAGCATGCATTGAGCACCACTCACCATCTCGCATATAACTATAACGTGTCTAAGCTGTTAGACTTTGTGCTAGAGCAGGAGAATCCATAATCGGTGACAGTCAATGTGCCCGTGCAACTGCGCAACCTGCTCACAAAGGTGGATGTTGACCGAAAAGTGGCTACCCGCCTGCTCAACTTTCTTGAGAATGGTCAGCATGCCTGCCGCTCACACAGGCAGGAGAGATTAGCTGAGAAGACCAAGGAAATTAGCAAGACTTCATCCTCAGAAGACACCATCAACAATGGAGAAGTAGAAAACGACCTCTCATCCAAGGACATGGCAGAGGCGCATAGAACATAGGCATTGCAAAAGAGCGCGGTATGGACCTCAGGCAGATACACACAATTTGCTCTCAGCATCTCCACTGTTCGATGGTGATCTTCCAGCTCACACCAACAAGTCACTACTTGTTGGGAAGATTGAGCCTAGACTAGACCTCACCCAATGGCGTCAGGAGTCTACTCTTGCCACACATGTTGTGGTAGATTTCATGTCTAAGATGAAGATCTACAAAAATGTGAACTCCAGCAGCTGCAACAACATCGATTCCACAGCTGAGCCATCTCAATGTAGGAGGCAAGTACCTGATGGATGAATTTCACATTTTGGCAGAGGGATGAAGCTGAGGTTATGATGGTGTCGATGACCACACCAAGATTAGGGAATTTTGTGCTAGTAGCATCTGCTGCATCTTAGACACGAAATGAACCACAACATGTGTGGCAAGAGTAGACTCCTGACGCCATTGGGTGAGATCCAGTCTAGGTTCAGTCTCCCAAACAAATAGATTGGCATAGAATCCTCGACAGTAGCCGCATGTATATTTCAGTTTCTTTCTCTCTCGAATACTACAGGTCTTCAACAATGAGAATAACAACAGACTCTCTTACAGTAATAGGTTGAAACTCAATTTGTGTGTATATGGTCACAGTGAAGAACAGTAACACATACAAATTTACATTTACTGAATGATGGAAAGTTTGCTTGATGGCGTCATCGATGTAACAAAATGACCTTTACCATGACCTTTCAGGGTGATGATGACCCCAAATGGCGAAAACAATATCAGAAATGAATTCTACATGCCGAAATCAGTAATATTAGAGGTATTACACGTGCATATACTCTAAAAAAAAGGTGAATTTTCCAATAATGGTCGACGACGGCCATATTGGATTTGGCATTTTGGGGGTGTTCCCATTGAGGGGGTATTTTGGAGATGTTATTTAACAATGGTTCCTGAACAGGAAACCGTTTAAAAGCTTCTGAAGCAATTTCGCCCAGGTCTAACTGCAAATTATAGGTATTATTATTGGTATTTCTTAGGAAACCCTCAATCCCCCATTTTGAAATTCATTTTTGGGGATGTTCCCGTGGTCCGATTTAGCGGGATTTTGGATATGTTATTCAGCAATGGTTCCTGAGTAGGAAACCGTTTAATGCAATTTTGCCCAGGTCTAACTGTAAATTGCCTGGACTAAATTATTAACAGAGATACGACCAGTTTCTTGATCGAACGGCCGCCATTTTGATGACGTCATAACCGGAGAACCTACCAGGTGACGGATGTCCACCCAAGTGGAAAATACTTAATAAGACACCTACTCACCATTTCTGAAAGAAAATTCTCCATACTCAAAATTTCCTACAGAACTATAGTCAGATCCTGGAGTATGAGGGATCTTGTATACCTCGGGGCGAAAAAAAGAAAGAGAAAAATAATAATTCTATTAGTAGGCAGTATCTTAGAGCCTGAGGGATCTTAAATACCTCGGGCAAAAAATAATAATAATAATAATAATAATAATAATAATAATAATAATAATAATAATAATAATAATAATAATAATACATTTCAGAAAACACCTTTGTCTCTTACGAATGTTTTAGTAAAGATACGGAATAATTGAAAGATCGTTTCATTTAACTATAAATTATGAAAGATTAAAAATGATATAAAGTGCGTCGCACTCCAAAGAAGGGCCGCCGACCAAATTTGGCCCGTGAGTCGAGTTTGAGACCACTGGCTCATAGTATAATAGGAAAGCTCGGAACTAGCAAAGACCATATATTCATCCATCCATCCATCCATCCATCCATCCATCCATCCATCCATCCATCCATCCATCCATCCATCCATCCATCCATCCATCCATCCATCCATCCATCCATCCATCCATCCATCCATCCATCCATCCATCGTTCTATCTGTTCATCCATCCATCCATTCATCAGTCTGTCCGTCCAACAATCCATCCATCGTCTGTCCATCCCTCCATCCCTCCATGATCCATCCATCTATCCATCTATCCATCCATCCGTTTGTTCGTCCATTCATCTAACCATATATCCGTTCGTCCATCCATCTATCACCAATTCATAAATACACATTTGTATGCGTGTACGAACCTAACAGTTTTTAAGTCTAACAATTGACTGTCTGTCTGTCTGTCTGTCTGTCTGTCTGTCTGTCTGTCTCTGTCTGTCCGAATTAATCTTCTCTCAAACGACTTACTTTCTGATTCTCCTTTTTCTGAAGCCCTGGATCCTTTCAACTTCTTGCTTATCTCTTTCACCCCGTCGGGGGGGGGATGGATGGCAAAATGTCAAGGATCCCGACAGCTGCATGCGTTCACCCCGAGTGCCATCCGTTTCAGGTAGAAGGACGGATGGGGCAAACTCCCCGTCGTGATTTTTTTTAATAACGATGTCTTGAATTTTTATTCGACGTGTTTAAATAGGCTACTTTCATTACTGTCGTTCAACATCACATCATCATCATCATCATCATCATCATCATCATCATCATCATCATCATCATCATCATCATCATCATCATCATCATCATCATCGTCATCATCGTCATCATCGTCATCGTCGTCATCGTCGTCATCACGACCACCACCACCACCACCACCACCACCATCATCATCAGCACCACCACCAACACCAACACCACCATCATCATCATCATCATAGTCATCATCGCCATCATCATCATCATCATCATCATCATCATCATCATCATCATCATCATCGCCATCATCATCATCATCATCATCATCATCATCGTTGTTGTTATTATCATTGTTGTCGTCGTCAGTCATTGTGAATACAATTGAAACATAACAGCCTGATTATCATTGGTTGGGATGTATCAAGTTTAGGGCATTGAGCAGCGTCGGAAGGGGGTGGATGGTCGGCAGAATTCAGGGTAGGGGGGTTGCTGTGGAGCTGTTGCATTTTGGAAGATGGAACGATCTACACCTGGATGCTCCTACGCTGCTGCTGCTGGCCTCAGCTGTCTCCCAGCGTTCCTCCCATCCACCCCCGGCTCCCTTCCCATTCTCTCCTGCCCTGATATCCTTCGGTGTGCCTCGTAATTTACCTTCCCTCATCAATATCCCCCCGAAGCCGGATGCGTATTTTTCTGACAACGCGAGAAAAATGGGAGAGGGGAGACAGTGGTCGCGGTGAGGAGAAATTAGAAACGCAAGGAGGAGGGAAGGGGTGGAGGGATGGAGGAGGGATAGGGTTGGAGAGAGTGAGGACGGGTTGGAAGGAAGTTAGAGACAGAGCGGGATTGACAGAAGGAGGAAGAGAGTGAGGATAAGGGGATTGCAATCGAATGGGAGAGGGAGGAAGGAGGGGGAAGGAAGGGAAGGAACAAAGGAATGGTGAGCGATGAAGGAAAGACAGATGACTGGATGGAAAAGACAGATGACTGGATGGAAAAGACAGATGACTGGATGGAAAAGACAGATGACTGAATGGAAAAGACAGATGACTGGATGGAAAAGACAGATGACTGGATGTTAAAGACAGATGACTGGATGGAAAAGACAGATGACTGGATGGAAAAGACAGATGACTGGATGGAAAAGTTAGCTGGAGCAGAGGGACTGGTATACAGGAAGGTGGACAATTACTGAGTTGCTGCGCATTATGGAAAGAGAAACAAGCCAGTGAGAAGCAGAAGAAAGGCGTTTCCGGGACAGAGATGAAATGAGAAAGGTAGGAGCGAGGAAACAATAAGAGAGGAAATTATAGGGAAATTACGAGGCAACGGAGCATAGCAGTGACGGATGGTTTGAGGGAAGAAATAATGGAAGAAGTACATGTGTGGAAGGGAAACTAGAAGGAAGACATGGTAAGGAACGAGGAAATAAAAATGGAAGGAAATTATAGGGAAATTATGAGGCAAAGGAACATAGCAGTGACGGATGGTTTGAGTGAAGCAATAATGGAAGAAGTACATGAGTGGAAGAGAACTAGAATCAAGACATGGTAAGGAACGAGGAAGCAAAAAAGGAAGGAAATTATAGGAAAATTATGAGGCAAAGGAGCTTAGCGGTGACGGATGGTTTGAAGGAAGAAATAATGGAAGAAGTACATGTGTGGAAAGGAAACTAGGAGGAAGACATGGTAAGGAATGAGGAAACAAAAACGGAAGGAAATTATAGGGAAATTATGAGGCAAAAGAGCTTAGCAGTGACGGATGGTTTGTGGGAAGAAATAATGGAAGAAGTACATGTGTGGAAGGGAAACTAGAAAGAAAACGTGGTAAAAGGGAGGCAGTGAGGTAGTCAGAGAGGGTGCCAGAGAGAAAGGCACGTAAGAAAAGAGGCACAGGCGCAATTCTCAGAGGGTACAGACGTTCATACACAGTGCTTTTTTCAGCCGGAACGCACCGGTACGGCGTTCCGGCACCTTTTTCAGCTACTAAAAAATTATTTATTTATTTTAATAATTAAAACAATAATTTAGTTATTGTAATTTAATTTCAGTGTTTTTGATCTGTTTTCAGTATTTATTGAGACCCCTCCCAACCCCCAATCCGTTTTTCTCGTGATTTTAGCCCTCCCATAATTGTTGCGTTCCGGCACCTATTGTTCCGTTCCGGAACCTTTTTTCTAGAAAAAAGCACTGTTCATACATATTCTACAGACGCTCTTTGGATTATAGAGAGTACCGTACCCAGTGTTTTCATAGCGTGAATAGGTAAATTTCCATTAAAATTAGAACAAACTTGGCAATCCAGTGACTCACAAAACAATTATGAGAAAGCGAAAAGGAGAGGATAAATTGGCACACTCCGTTCTATAGGCTAAAGTTAAACCTATGCAAAAAAGAACGGAAAGGAAGCGAGAGAAGTTCGGATAGAGAGAGGGAAACAGGAAGAGAGGAGTTCAGGGATGCAGAGGCAGGAGAAAAAAGCAAAATGAGGGAGAAGGTGCGCGAGAGGATGCGCCAATTGTTCAACTGCTTTTTTTGAAGGCACCTAATTAGCCCGACGCGGGAGAGGAGTATGGAACGATTCGCTCGAAGTGGGAGAGGTGGGTGGGGCGGGTGGGAGAGAGGTGGGGGGAGGTGAGAGCGAGAGAGTGGGGTCGGCCGAGTTCGAAGACGTTTGTCGCGATTAGAGTAGAGTTTCAACGGATGTCGTTGGCCGCCATTTGTCAAATCACGTGACGATGAGTTGGCCGGAAGTATGCAATGATGGCGCTCCTGTTGTTTCTGTCTGCCACGCCCCTCTATCCGCCTCTCCTTTCGTCCCTCCGTTTCTTCTTGCGTCCTGCAGGTACTTTCATCCACCTTTCGCTCCCTTTCTGCCTCCACCTCTGCCTACCTTTCCAGCATTTCCGTATACGCATTGGAATGTAATTGTAACTGAATATTTTTATAGCACCGTAGAAAGAGTAAAACAAATCTGAGATAGCATATGCGATGTTAGGTGGGACCCATATGGGCTCTATACGGGTCCCATATGGGAATATGAGTCTATGTATTGGGCTCCGTCTCGGGGCATGCAGTCACGGTAGGTAACACCTTATCCAAGATTGTTACCTAGGTCGACGTCAACGACCCTGGCAGCCATAATATGTCGTTCATCAATGTCTAATTCTAACCTCCTCTGTAGTTGTTTGACCTCAGATTGACCCTACATACATAAATGCTCGGGCTGAAATTCTGGATGTTATTATTATTATTCCGGATATTTCTATAGCGCCTCTCGAAGTCTACTACTACTCAGTGGCGCTCCCGACTACAGCATTTGATACTGTGTCGGAATTTTCACGCCGAAGCGCCACGAGCAATTGCGAGTGAAGGACTTGCCCAAGGTCCGTACGCAGCGGCTAGAGTGGGATTCGAACCTGTAACCCTCCGGTCACAAGGCGTTGACCTTATTACGGTTTGACTTTGGTGCGCCATCGGTTGATGCTTTGTGCATTATACACCGGCTCTATAGAAGTTATTAAGTAGTAGTATAATAATCAATAATAATGTCTGGTGCGACGCCTACTGTGGCCGTTTAGGTAACAGACAAAATGTGTCCACGATGAATACAGAGAAGTTAACTTTTGACAGAGATTAACAGCATCGTCCTGCCTCCTCTTGGCATGACACGGTAGCCGATTGGTTAGAGAGCTTGGTTTGTGAAGCGGAGAACACGAGTTCGAGTCTCCTCTGAAACGATTACTGTCCAGGGACATTGAAGAAGCTTTTCAAGTTGTTAACTTGCTACGCGCATCTCATTTAGCCTTACTTCGTATCGTAATCGTAATCTCGAAACTTCTACAGCGCTAGAAAAGGTGAAGTCACGGGAACCAGCTTATTCACAGGCGCTTAGTCAAATCAAAATCGATAGGCGAGGGTGAAATCGGTCCGAAGTCAAGATCTAAAGCGGTCAGGCAGGTAGGCAGTCAGATGGCTAAGGTGGGTTGTGTTTAGGGTTGAAACGGCGAGGGCGGTAAGGGGACGATAAGGAAACGGGATAGGATTAGTGAAAGAGCAGTGGTTTCAGTTTTGAGTGAAATGCCTGTAGAGAGATGGCAGGGGTGAGGTGAGTTTTGGTGAGTTCGTAAGATGGATCTGATAATATATGTCGTAATACTGGTGGGAGTTTGTTCCTCGGGTAAAAAATTACTGATGATAATGCATTACGGCGTAATCGGCGGATCTCTTTCAACGCTACGGCTCCATTCGAACCGAAGGCAATAAATCCGGATGCGTTACGGCGAGTAGAGGGCCTTTGAACGAGACGTCAACGCAACAGACACGTCGCGTGAAAGAGATCTTTAAACGCATTCATAAAATGGCGACAAGGATCTACCATAGAACATAACGTATCGCCGGATAGTTTAGCACCACATACGTCTTCTATAGACGCGTCCGTCTAGCTACTATTACTATATCTATGGTGGCGGATAAATGCATTCTGTGCTGCACGCGGTGTAAGCCTATAAAATTAATTTCTCGTATTTATCGACGCTATTGTGTGATCAGAGACGGTTTGTCTTAGTAATAAAGCCCCTATAGTTGCCGCAGACGGCATCGGTACGTGATTTGTGGCTGGCAATTTATTTATTTATTCATGGCTGACAATTTAGTTAATCATAAATTGCACATATTACGCGCGAAAGGTAACTAAATCAGAATCTCTGCTCAAACAAATTGTTCTTGGTCGTTAGAGGGAGTACGCTCAGCCAGTTCGAAACCGCAGTCGTTGGATTATAGATCAGGCGTGCTACTGATTGCATGTATGACTTTAGACCACTTTTAGTTTGTGCGAAGCGTAGATGCTTGTTAACTGTTCAACTTTGATATATACGATGAGTAATGACTGTAGTGTTATAAGGCAGAACAAGGGATGGACTTTAACGTCTACAACACAGGTGCACATTGGCTAAGCGTTCAACTTGTAACGTGGAGTTTCCGGGTTCGATCATCCTCTGTGTAAAGACAGTGTGAGAATTGTAGAAAAAAGACTTGGGGTAGACTTTGATGGGTTTGATCCACGTGGAGTTGAATATTTTATCCGTATTTTGGAAACTGAGAAAAATAAAAAATGCATTAGAAAGCTTTAACTCCTTATAGTGATGACATCGCCAAATTCATTAGTATACAATGGTCACAAATCTCACAATAAACCAGATCATTACTTTATTAGTAACCCACAAAGCGATTTCTGAATGAAAATGCTAAAATATATGCACACTTGTGATATATAATCACACTTGCACAGTGCTTTTTTCTAGAAAAAAAGGTCCCGGAACGGAACAATAGGTTTCGGAACGCAACAATTATGGGCGGGCTAAAATCACAAGAAAAACGGGATTTGGGGTTGGTACTTGGTAGGGGTCTCAATAAACACTGAAAACGGTTTAAAAACACTGAAATTAAATTAAAATAACTAAATTATTGTTTTTATTATTCAAATAAATAAATAATTTTTAGTAGCTGAAAAAAGGTGCCGGAACGCCGTTCCGGCGCGTTCCGGCTGAAAAAAGCACTGCACTTGCACAACTGAGGGGGTTGCAAACGAGCCACTGGGATGCGAAATGAAAACTTAACCCCGCCCCCAACCCTCCGACAATTCTCACCCTGTGTAAAGACCTTTAGCACAAATGCGTAGCGTCATCGAATAATCTTCTTGTCATTTCTTTTCTAGGATATGCGCATTGTTTCAGCTATGGGGATTCTGCATGTACTTTCTGAAACCCCTCGAAAACTGTTCTATTCCGAGCTTGCATAGACTGAGAGCACCTCTGAGTAATTATCTCAAAGATGCGCTATATAAATGATTTAAACGAATGAATTAAGTATAAGTGTGCGCTATAAGTGTAAACTGTTTACCATAGGCTGCGTCCAACGTGCCCTCTAATTTTTTTCTTGCGTGCGCGGAACTGGCCGGTGTTTGAGCAGCCTAATTTCCGCGTGAGCAACACATTCAGAAACATTTGTGGTTGCAATTCTAAGTTGTAATTACTGACTACATAGTACATACACGTTTGTAATAATGTCTTTTTATTAAAGACATGTATGGCTAATAAATTACGTATAGTTTTCATACGTTATCGCAGTGAAAATATTATGCTACGATTACGAATGCAAAAATAAAATAAACTATAGACCTACATGTAGTTCTTAATCTAGCCTCAAAATAATGCTGAATGCTAAAGTTTCTGCCGCCTATCCTTCTGCGATAACCATATTTGAAAAACTCTGTCGAGATTGACTTCCAATCCAGAACCTTGATAAGACTTTATCCTCATCAAAGACATCATCATGTCCAAGTGGTCAGTTTCCAGACGGTTCCGAGATAGATTTGGTCTTGATGGCGTTCCTTAGGCTAAAACCGCGTTCATAGTCTACACTTGATGCCTGAAACGTTGCACACACATCCATGCAGTAATCGATCTTCAGCGCTTTCAGTTAGTAGTCTGTGCAGGCTTCCGGACTTTTAGCATTTTAGTTTAGACACCGAATCGAAATGAATTTTCTGAGTAAGGTGGCGCTTCAAGTAATCCATTTTCCAATCATCCCAGAGTTTGCCGGTACTGAAATCGCCAACAGCACGAGCTTGTTGACACAACTGACAAACGGCATCATCAGTGCTCTCACTATACATGAAGACATCGCCCAGTTTCGTTCGTCGGTGTTCTGCTGACGTTGGAAGTTCTGTCTCTACCAGCTCACTAAGCCATTCGGTTTTAAACTTAGAACTACACTTCTTCTTGAAAAGCTGTCTAATCTAATATAGTGTGGTGCGTTTTACGTTTCGACATTGGTTACAAATTTTAGTCACAAAGAAATATTATGCTGTATCAAACCGGTAGCAACTTTCAAAGTAGAATCCTACAAGGATAATCTGATGGACACACAGGCCTAATTATAGTAATTAAGGCATCATCGGTTGGAAGCTAGCTAGCCGGTGCAGTCGCATAGCGGCCAGGCAGCTCACCAGCATCAGGCTTATCAGCAAGATCTTTCCACTCAGTGGAGAAATCTTGGGCTACCAGCATCCCTCTCAAGCTGGTCTGCTGCTTGTGAGTCAACGCATGACGTCCCAGTTAATGATAGACACTGACACAGACAGACACTCGATGTGGAGGTGTGATCACGGATCCATTAATAGAAATCCGTGGTTGTGACCAACGGTTGTGACTGGCATGGTCCTCTGCGGGCGAACACAGATCTTGGCCTTCCGTTGACGCAAAGATAAGTAAGTAGGTTAATAATTCAATGGCCTACCTTAAGTTAAACAAAACTTTAGCTCATATATATATATTTGCTATCGAAATTTGTGCGCGGAATTTTGAAACTGCTGCGCGGCATTTTCCAATGAGCTGCGCGGCCGCGCAGCCGCGCAGCTTAGAGGGAACGTTGGCTGCGTCTCTGTCTTAAGGACTGATCTAAGTATATAGTGACCTGATTACGGCTTGGTTTTGGTTTATGCCTTGTGCCTCAGACACCGGCGCAATAGAAGTTACTAATTACAGTTACAATAATCGGATATCAGCCGATGTTCTTCAAGGTTGCGATCTTGAAGCGAGCATAGATTGAGGTTTTATCATGGCTATAATTATAGTCTCGCTAAAGAAGTCATGGACTACACTCGACCGTCGACAGTTCAAGCCGGTGAACTCCGCCACTGTCCGTACTCTGGTAGTGCCAGTTCCAAAGCAACCTGGAGAAAGAAGGAGGGGACGTCAGCGACCATGGCAGCCATACGGTGTCGTTAAACACTGGAAATGTATTCTACTTCAAAAAGGTCACGGTTGAACGAGCTTTAGGTTGAGGTGTGGACACACCATCAACAATCGAACAACCAGAATATATAAATCTTTGTTGATTGCATGTCTTGACAACGTATTGCCATGCAGGTTCACATAACGACGCAGTGTAACACAGCTCAGAGGAACCTTAGACAACTCTTAGGCTGATGGATGCCTAGTCCTCGGAACCGCCGCCATCCACCGCTAAGCCCTCAAGTCGAAACCAGTCGCTAACTCATCCAAGTCAGTCGGTAATTCCTTTTAGCGACCGACTCCTTGGACCTGTATGATCGCCCTGTAGTCCACGGAGTCAGTCGGTAAAAGGAATTACATTAAGCGAAAGATTAAAAAGGGTACTGAAAACGGGGAAGTATCAAAACTCATTAGAGAATTGAGGGACTAAAAATGATACTGCAACGTAACACTGTATATATATATATATATATATATATATTTACTATATATGAATATTTACTATATATATATATATATATATATTTACTATATATGAATATTTACTATATATATATATATATATTTACTATATATGAATATTTACTATATATATATTATATATATATATATTTAGAGAGAGAGAGAGAGAGAGAGAGAGAGAGAGAGAGAGAGAGAGAGAGAGAGAGAGAGAGAGAGAGAGAGAGAGAGAGAGAGAGAGAGAGAGAGAGAGAGAGAGAGAGAGAGAGAGAGAGAGAAGAATGTCAATGTGTCTATATTTTTGATTCTACAGCATTATATATAAAATATATTATATATATATATTAGAATGTCTTTGATTCTACAGCATATATATATATATATATATATATATATATATATATAGAGTGTGATGTTAATGTGTCTATATCTTTGATTCTACACATGGTCGCTTTGTTGCATTTGGTCTTTCATTGTCGAACTGCAGACTGCAGTCATAAAACGCGTTACTTGAGCTTTTTGTCCTTTCTCTGCCTCCTCCTCCTGCATTCGCCAGCCTTTGAAGATCATTCAATTCGATCTTTGTCTTGTGGGAGCACCTCCGATGAGTTGTCTTCAAAAGGCGCTACTTAAATCTGCACTTACGATAACGTATAATGGGGTGTACGGGGGTGTAAATACTGAACCTGTCACGGCATGACGTAATTAGGCCCTACACAATGGGGTGAAGTAACGTATAGAGTCACGCAGTGCGCTGGGGTTCTGTTTAATCTCAACAGTCGAAGCATGTCTGCATCTAGAGTTCATTACCCCTTGAGCATCCGGGATCTGGTAAATATCCCGGGTCGCAGATATTCCCAGGGTCGGGGGCGAAAGAGACGAATATAGGTCGTCCGAAACGCATCCATTCAACCGAAAGTGCACTGGAGCGGAAAGCTGTTAAGAGTGAGAATGTTCGGTTGCTAAGCTAATTTCTGTGTAAATGTAAATGTGACACATCCTAATAGGCGTCAGTGTATGAACTTTACTAAGGTGTCGTTTCAGTGTAAATGTAAACGTGACACATCCTAATAGGCGTCAGTGTATGAACTTTACTAAGGTGTCGTTTCAGTGTAAATGTAAACGTGACACATCCTAATAGGCGTCAGTGTATGAACTTTACTAAGATGTCGTTTCAGTGTAAATGTAAACGTGACACATCCTAATAGGCGTCAGTGTATGAACTTTACTAAGGTGTCGTTTCAGTGTAAATGTAAATGTGACACATCCTAATAGGCGTCAGTGTATGAACTTTACTAAGGTGTCGTTTCAGTGTAAATGTAAACGTGACACATCCTAATAGGCGTCAGTGTATGAACTTTACTAAGGTGTCGTTTCAGTGTAAATGTAAATGTGACACATCCTAATAGGCGTCAGTGTATGAACTTTACTAAGGTGTCGTTTCAGTGTAAATGTAAACGTGACACATCCTAATAGGCGTCAGTGTATGAACTTTACTAAGGTGTCGTTTCAGTGTAAATGTAAATGTGACACATCCTAATAGGCGTCAGTGTATGAACTTTACTAAGGTGTCGTTTCAGTGTAAATGTAAATGTGACACATCCTAATAGGCGTCAGTGTATGAAACTTTACTAAGGTGTCGTAATATCTTGTTGTAATATAAATAAGTTTAAAAATATAGCGCCCTTTCTGCCGATATGGTCCGCATTCAGTCGAGTTTTTCAATGGCTCATCAGCTTTTTCTTTCTTTGAAATGATCGGAAAGGTCGAGAAACTGCACTCGACCTATAGTGTTAGTAACTTTACGATCTCATGAAATGAGTTTCTCTATGGTTCTAAACAAAACAATAAGTCAATCTCGAACACTAACCGTAGCTCCATCTTCAACTGATCTTATTTATTTATTTATTCCGGATATTTCTATAGCGCCTCTCGAAGTCAACTACTACTCAGAGGCGCTCCCGACTACAGCATTTGATACTGTGCCGGAATTTTCACGCCGAAGCGCCACGAGCAATTGCGAGTGAATGACTTGCCCAAGGTCCGTAGTCCGTACGCAGCGGCTAGAGTGGGATTCGAACCTGCAACCCTCCGGTCACAAGGCGCTGAACTTTCCACTGAGCCACCACGCCTGATCTTCTGGATATTGACCTGATTACGGCTTGGTTTTAGTGTGCCATCGGTTGAAGCCTTGTGCATTAGACACCGGCGCAATAGAAGTTACTAATTACATTCAACGCGTAACCCTCGCTGTTATCATTATCCTGAGTTTAACTCAGTTTATATTCTCAAACCTTTTCAACTCGAACGCTAAATCTAATTCGCATTATGATTATTCCAACCTAAGTACACTGTAAATGTACGTTCGAACTACCTCGACTAAAGTTCTTGATCGAACTTTTTATGGACTTTCGTTTTTAATTTACTTATTGAACCTGATGACTTGTTCAGGTTTACTTCGAACCTTCTTGCTTGCTTGTTTACTTCAACGAAACTCCTCAACTTAAAAATTTACACTCGCCAACACCGATTTCATCTTCAGACACTGTAGCCTAACTGGCAACGTAGCGCGGAAACTTAAGTTTACTTTATCTGGACACCTCAACAATTATTTGGAAGCCACCCTTTCTGAGAACGGTGCGGTCGTCCCGTATTCAGTGCTCGCGGGTTAACACGCACGGGACCCATGGCCATAGGACGACGCACTTGTTCTCCGGCGACCGATATGGGCGCCAGTTCACCCACCACCAGGCGGCGCTCTGTGCATTCGTCCGATTGACGCGCGAGCTCTTTATTTTCGGCGCTAGAGGTCGGCCGAGTGCAGAGCCTGAAGCGGTCGTAAAATCGGCCTGTATCTGTGCCGACGTCTAGATGTTGGTCTTTCTGACCGCCTGCCTCACATCGCGAGATGATAGAACTAAAAGACATCGGGTGGAGTAAGATTCTGGCTTATGGAACAAAATGAGGACAATATTATAGTCCGAAGTATTCTGAGAGGG
>OY744612.1:14235060-14236084 GCA_963556255.1 Allolobophora icterica
GAGATGTAACGGATGCAGGGAGAGATTTAATAGATACAGAGAGAGATATAACGGATACAGGGAGAGATTTAATTGATACAGAGAGAGAGATGTAACGGATACAGGGAGAGAGTTAATAGATACAGAGAGAGAGAGAGAGAGAGAGAGAGAGAGAGAGAGAGAGAGAGAGAGAGAGAGAGAGAGAGAGAGAGAGAGAGAGAGAGAGAGAGAGAGATGTAACGGATACCGGGAGAGATTTAATAGATGCCGGGAGATTTAACATAAACAGGGAGACAGCTAACAGATATAGGGTGAGATATATAGTTAACAGATACACACACAGAGAGAGTTAACAGATACAGGGAAATAGCTCACAGATACAGGGAGAGATTTAACAGATGCAGAGAGAGCTAACATATACAGGGATATAGTTAACAGATTCAGGTAGAGAGAGCTAAGAGGTACAGAAGGAGATTTAACAGATACAAGGAGCGAGAGAGTTAACAGTTACAGAGGATAGTTAACAGATTCAGGGAGATAGCTAACGTGCACAAGGAGAGAGTTAACAGATACAGAGAAATAACTAACAGATTCAAGGAGAGAGCTAACAGGTACAGGGAGAGATTTAACAGGTACAGGGAGAGAGCTAAAAGATACAGAGAGAGAGCTAACATATACAGGGAGAGAACTAACAGGTATAGGGAGATAGCTAACAGATAAAGGGAGATATACAGGGAGAGATTTAAGAGATATGAGGAGTTGATAACGACATTAAGTCACTGGACAAGACAAGATTAACTTTTCCGTGTTTCTGATCCTAGAAACCATGTTAATAGCCATGCAGTCACGCAGTCATTATGGTCGATTTATCCCGACGTCGAACATATCTCGCGATCTTCGTTATAGCCGTAGTAACACACCATCATGTTTTCATTCATTTCTTATTTCGTCCTCTGTAGTCTGTTGGGAACTGTTGACTTAGTTCTGCATAGTCATTGGAGACGCCGCCGCTGTTAAGCCATCAAGTCGAAACCAGTCGCTAAGC
>OY744612.1:14236284-14278784 GCA_963556255.1 Allolobophora icterica
TCTTTATTCTCCTTTCCAACTTTTTCGGGATAACGCGAAGTTCTTGTGATATTCTTACCAGTTTATGTGAATGGAAATTTCTGACTAAATTCTGGAGAAAGCGTGATGCTATTTCGAAGTGTTTTCTGGTTCTTAAGTTAAATATTTATGTTGCCATCAATTAATCATTTAGTCGAGAGTGCGAAGAAAACAGACGAGTTAAGATATAATCACTGCTTTGCAGTCAAGAATCTTAATCGTAATCGTAAACTCGAAATGGCTAAAGAGTTAATCTAAAACTAAGCGTAGAAAGAGAGACAGACAGACAGACAGACAGGACAGACAGACAGACAGACAGACAGATAGAGACATATACAGATACAGGTGGTCTATGGAGCAGAAATCGAGGGAGACAGAGAGAACGAGACAAAGACAGATACCGACAGAGAGAGAGACAGACAGACAGACAGTTACAGATACAGATACAGTTAGTCAATGGAGCAGAAATCGAGGGACCGACACAGAGAGATAGAGAGAGAGAGAGACAGACAGACAGACAGACAGACAGACAGACAGACAGACAGACAGACAGACAGACAGATAGAGACATATACAGATACAGGTGGTCTATGGAGCAGAAATCGAGGGAGGACAGAGAGAACGAGACAAAGACAGATACCGACAGAGAGAGAGACAGACAGACAGACAGTTACAGATACAGATACAGTTAGTCAATGGAAGCAGAAATCGAGGGACCGACACAGAGAGATAGAGAGAGAGAGAGAGAGAGAGAGAGAGAGACAGACAGACAGACAGACAGACAGACAGACAGACAGACAGACAGACAGATACAGATCAGATACAGATACAGATACAGTTAGTCTATGGAGCAGAATCGAGGGAGACAGAAAGAACGAGACAGAGACAGATACCGACAGAGAGAGAGAGACAGAGACAGAGAGAGAGAGAGAGAGAGAGAGAGAGAGAGAGAGAGAGAGAGAGGAGAGAGAGAGAGAGAGAGAGAGAGAGAGAGAGAGAGAGAGAGAGAGAGAGAGAGAGAGAGAGAGGAGAGTATATGGAGAGCAGAAATCTCGAAATAAATTTCTGCCCTGGCGGGAATTTGATCGCCGACCTCTGCGTTGACATCGCAACACGCTAAAAAAAGTGGACTATCGCTCAGTCCCTATTTGGTGGATAAGCAGTGCAGAAAAGATAAGAACGAAATGACGCAATCGACTGAGCAGAGAGGAACAGAGATCCATCCACAGGGGACGAAATACAAAATCTAGGTGCAACAACCGATAAAGCTCGTTCATAATCCTAATCCTATCTTATTCTAGCCTATCCTATCTTATGCTTCTCTACCCTGCCAAACCTTACCCTGCCATACCATACCATACCGCATGCCACAACCTACCCTATTCTACCATACCCATCCTATCCTGTCCCATTCTTATTCTTTGTTCAGATCGTCATATCCATCCCCAAGGGTTTCGGTACGGTTTGCGAGTGGGGTGGATCCTGGACAGTCGGATCCAGGAGCGAAAATGTGGATGATTGACCGGATTTGTGGTTTTATTGAGTCCTCTCACGTGCTTCCACCTACTTTCCACTTTCCTTTCCAGAATACATTCTTGGTCAAAAGCCTGGAAAGTTTAAATTAAACACTAATAATATTTGCCCTTTTTGGGTGCTCGATAGTCTATTGGTTGGACTGTCAACCGAAGAAAAGGAAGAAGGTCGGGGTTCAAATCCCCGCTACGGAAGATAATTTGTTCCCAGATTTCTGCTGCATCTGCGACCCTAGCAAACTCAAATGTAATGAGTAGTATTGCGTACACAGACACAGACACTGTCGGTGAAAATATTGAGACGGCGAGGGAGAGGACTGAGTATACCCGGTCTCGTAAGCCGAGGCTATAGAAAACAAAGTTGCTAGCACTTCATGCCCATGGCTTCTTCTTCTCTCTTAGCATTTTTCTTCTTAGCATATTTATTCTTAGCATTCTTCTTCGCATTCTTCTTCACATTCTTCTTCGCAT
This sequence comes from Allolobophora icterica, assembly GCA_963556255.1. Taxonomy (NCBI): domain Eukaryota; kingdom Metazoa; phylum Annelida; class Clitellata; order Crassiclitellata; family Lumbricidae; genus Allolobophora; species Allolobophora icterica. Next base: position 14,238,306 of record OY744612.1, read on the forward strand.
TCCTTCTTCCCACATTCTTCTTCACATTCTCCTTCGCATTCTTCTTCACATTCTTTTTGCGTTCTTTTTCGCATTCTTTTATGGTCACAAGCAGGGGACTAAAGACTTCTCTGCCCTTGCCCGCTTTCTAGAATATAGACCGTGAGGTGTGTGGTCCTCTATCTCGATGTCCATCGTCGCGATTCATGAAGTTTCCTGCCACGCTGTCTAGTTCTGTTCAATCATATCATATAACAACCTATCCTATCTTGACCTATCCTATCATAACCTATCCGGTACTTGTGTCCTTATCATTTCTATTTCTATTTATACTGTCTTGTCATCCATTGCCATCTAATCTGTTTCTATCTGCCCTCTGTCAAAGGTTCTTAGGGGTCGTCCAATAATGACGTCAAGTCTCGATGGGGTGGGTGGGGGGGGGTTAGACTTGTGTGACGCAATGTGACCCCCATCTTTGTTATAAGCTTTTATGCGCGATATTTTGTTGCCTCTGTGACGAGAAAGGGTGGGGTTTAAATTTTTGCCAAAATAGTGTGACGTCATTTATGGACGAGCCCTTAAAGTTAAAGGTGCCTCACGCACACACACATACACACACAAATACATTAGGGTGGTCCTTATTGGGCAGGAAATGTTTTTCTGAAAACTAAGTGGAGCACCTCTTAATTGGTTAACCTTAGTTTAAAAATAAATATGATGGAAAGTTTTTTAATTTGACTTTTAGGATCGATACTATTCATTTTATTGCAACCATTAGGAGTTTAATGGGGGGGGGGGGAACCAATAAAAAGCAAATGCACAAGTGTTGTGACGTTGTAATTAAATAGGCCTAGTTTCATCCACATTACGCATTGCTATGTTAGTAAAGTTTATGCTGTTCAAATGAAGACGTGGATAACAAATTAGTTGGGATTTAGCATTGTATTCTTTGACAGAAGGAATTGTGTCTTTTCTTCATTGTTGATATGAAGTTTGTTGTATTCATACATCATAGCATTAACTTGCTGTGCGATATCATTTACAACTCTCATTCAGCGAACAGTCTTTTGAAAGGATTATTGTAGTCAGCATCCGCTGTCCACTTTTAACATCTTTGTCCAAGAAGTTCGCCATCTATTTAGTATGTACGCAGAAATCCGGAAAAATTGACCCCTCCCATCCCTGTGCGCATGCGCACTTGTTTACCCCCACCCCTCCCCTATTCTGCGTACATACGCTTGGTGCACTTCCCCGAATCCTATAGGACGCTCTATTTCCGCGGAGTCAGAGGTAAGGTGGCATACGAATGACACCTCTCCCATAATCCTACTTCTTCCGGTAGTACTTGTCTGATGACTGAAAAATTGAACTGTGGCTCATTTGAAGGCCAATCAATTTGCATACATACTAAATGGATCGCCCCATGTTCTGTAAATGTCACAAAAACTCTGCGAGTGCTCGACGTCACAGCTAGTCTTCCAGTTGTTTAGTCTTAATTGTTCTGCTAGATCGAGTGTAACTCTCTTCACTGGATTTGCTGCAGCACAGAGAGAGAGACAGACAGACAGACAGACAGACAGACAGACAGACAGACAGACAGACAGACAGACAGACAGACAGACAGACAGATAGATAGACACAGACACAGACAGAGGACGATTCATAACGTAATGTATCTTTTTCTATAATATCCTCCATTCTATTCCATGTTATCCTATCTTATTCTATCTTTATCGCACTTCATCTTATATTCTGTAGTAACCTATTCCGCCCTATCCCATATTATCCTGTACTTTATCTTATTCCATTAGATCCTATTTTATTTTATCCACTATTATCCTATCTTATCCAATCTTATCGTACTTTATCTTATTCTATTTGATCCTACTCCATCCTATCCCATATTATCCAATCTTGTATCTTATTCTATAAAATCCTATTCCGTCCTATCCCATATTATCCTGTCTTATCCAATCTTATCTTATAGTATCTTATTCTATAGTATCCCATTCCGTCCTATCCCACATTATCCTACCTTATCATGTCATATCCAATCCCATCTTAAGCTGCCCTGTCGTATGATCCTACCGTCGTTCTCCCAATCCGTCCTATCTGTCATAGGCCTCTCTATTATATAGGCCAGTATTAGAGTCCCCCTATTAAACATCTGCGCCTCTCCTGCTGTTTACATTCGCCTGCGAATAAACACTGTGTATGCACTCGGACGGAGCATCTATTGAGTCCAGTTGTTCGCGTGGCCTCTTCCATTTCTTAAAGACCTCGGGCGACACAGACAGCCTCTTTTATAGCGCTTTTATACTGTTTACAGCGGCGCCGACGTGTCCCGACACATGTGCCTCCTCTCCATGTCCTGATTTTTCGAAACCCTTTCCATCTCCTCCGTCTCTTCCTCGTCCGTTTTTCTACCCCGTCCGACCCCACCGTTCCACCCCCCCCCCCCACTCTTGTACCGGCGAAGTGTTCTTCTCTTTACGATTACGTATGCCATAAAATATATGGGTCGGGTCAACTGGAAGGTCAATGACATGTACGTTTATGAGCGAGATATCGTCGTGTCGGTCAACTATCGCTCTTGGCATATATAAACGTACGTAGTATAGATTTGTATACACACTTTATATATATATATATATATATATATATATATATATATAATCATTATGTCATATATATGAACACATTATTTCATATATATGTATATATATATGTATGCACGTTATTTTATTATATATACATTATTTCATATATATAGACACACAATATTTCATTATATAAATATATAGGCTATATATATAAGTATAACTCACTTGGAGACATAATAGTAGTCGTGTTTGCTCCTGAAAGGCTCTCGAGAGGCGCTACATAAACGCGCTATATAAACATTCAGTTGTACTCGAATGTTGTAATACTTCTTGAGGCTGCAGCAGTCGACTGCGTCTGACCCAGTGGTAGCGACGCGTCGTCCGATGTCGTCGCAGAGTCCGGGGTTCGACTACTGACAACGTAGTCATGGCAACGGGGACTGTTGAGTACTAGTCCGCCCCTAGGTGGCGCATGTGTGAATTGCTGAGTTGTGGGAAATAAATAGTGATGGACTTATACAACGATGATGTAGTATTGTTTGTGAACGAACTATCGGAAGTAGAATTGTAAGACCACTTATAGACACCAGCGCCACCTAGCCAGGACGACATGACAACCGTTGTCCCCTGGGACATGGTAGCCGAGTGGGTACAGTGCTTGGCCTGTAACTCGGATGGTACGGGTTCGATCCTCCAAACGGGCGGTCACTATATAAGGACCTAGAGAAAGTCCTTCACAACTGCTGAGCACCATCAATGGTCTGTCGTATGGTCGTGTGTTCCCGTCTCAATTTTGGATGGATCCTATAGGAGGGCAAAGTAAAATACAGTTGTATTGTACTATTGTATTGTATTGTTGTTGGATTATCGTTGTCGCGTATGCGCCTAAGCCGAAAAAACTAACAACTCAGAAGAGATGGCGCTTTAAACAAACATTGTTTATAGCGGCGTTTGATAAGACTTAGTGTACGTTAATCTAAACGCAATTCTTCAACGCCTCGTATTTCACCTGACTGTGATTGACATTCGATACCTTGATGAAAAACTACCGGTGGCTGACTTGAAAATAAATTATGTTACCTGCGTGTGTCAGTTTGTCCACCAGTCTGCCTCTCAAATACAGTGTCTGTCTGTTTGTTTGTTTGTTTGTTTGTTTTCTGTCTGTCTGTCTGTCTGTCTTTCTGTCTGTCTGTCTGTCTGTCTGTCTGTCTGTCTGTCTGTCTGTCTGTCTGTCTGTCTGTCTGTCTGTCTGTCTGTCTGTCTGTCTGTCAATCAGTCAGGCATATACCTCAAAGTGCCGACGCCTACGTGACCAATACAGACAACTTTGAATACTTAAAAGTGTGAATTGCACGCAGATAAATTTTCATTGCTGACAGACAGAGACAGACAGACACACAGACAGACACACAGACAGACACACAGACAGACACACAGACAGACACACAGACAGACAAACTTTGATTAGTAGGCTACTAAGACAGAAACTTGGTGAAGAAGTATGGGAAAGAGAACGAGGCAGACAGAGAGAAGGAGTGGGGGGAAAGAGAATCACGGTGTGACTAATGAGAAAGGGTAAAATGGCAAATAAAAGACCGAGACGGAGGTCGACGTCGTCGTCGAAGCTGAGCCGGACCCTGAGACATTACCTTTACTACCAACACAACAAAGAGTAAGTGATGAGACAAAGAACGACTGAAAGTGAGAATCAGACAAAGGAGGACGAGATTCAAAGACAGGCAGGTCATGTGTTGAGCACTCGCGCTGCCGTACAGACTTCTGGTTCAACCAGCTTGACCAGAATCCTCAGCGCCAGTTCCGAGCCATACGCCAGATGGCGCATAAAACTTTATTACCCTCTCGGTTCTACAGAACTGCCTGCACCGTCTAACTAGAGTGGTATGGTACATATACCTCATCCACAGGCATATACCTCTTCGCAAGCACCCCAACTATGAGACTGATTTTAATGGGTATACTCGGAAACAGCTGCGCTGCGCAAGTGTGTGACCTAGTTGCATGCAGCTTGACACAGATGCATGCGGTCGACCTAAATCCATGTTAAATAGGCAGAAGCACGTTAGAAATCCGCGAGGCTATAAAATTTTAGTTTGCCTACGTGCTACTTAACATGGTTTCGATAAAGATTTATTAAATGCATGAATGCCGAATATGTACACGTTCAGAGATGAAAAGTCCTTGTACTTGACCTAATTACAAGTTCGTGTGATTTAATTCCTGTAGCGCTTGACTAATTCAGAGCCACGCTCCTGATTTGCATAAAGAAGCGTGAAAATTTAATATAGAATTCTTTGCACATGCGTGTCTTGCAGCTGCATTCTATCAGCAATATGCATCAGCATTATTATACCGGAAGCGACGAAAAATATAACAGACTAATCAATTTTGTGAAGAAAATATATGTTGCAAATGGATACGAACATAAGCATGAAGGAATACCCAACAGAATGATGATTGCAATTGTAAATTTGCTAGAGAAATTTGTGAAAAGAAGCAACGGAGGCGCTTTCTGTGATGGGCTAAATGGTGCATTACTGTGATTAAAAACAAACGTACATCAGGAAGCAATGATGACGATTATGATGATGGTGATGATGATGATGATGATGATGTTGATGATGATAACGATAAGCCATGATGGCGATAATGATGATGATGATGATGACGCTGATGGTGATGGTGATTGTGATAACGATGATGATAGCGATGACAATAAAGATGAGGATGATAGTGGTGATGGTGATGACGATGATGATGACGACGACGACGATGATGATGGCAATTATGATGATAACGATGATGGTAACGATGATGATGATGATGATGATGATGATGATGATGATGATGATGATGATGATGATGATGATGATGATGATGATGATAACGATGATGATCATAGCGATAGTTAGTGATGGTCACATCACAAACATGTAGGAGCTATCGTCTAGTACTCTAGTCTAAGCCATAGAGGGATTACTCAATTCTGCTGCTGTTGGCTGCTTAACACCTGACGATGGAAAACTAATCCCTCTCGTCGGTTAAGAGCTAAATAGCTGTCGACGACGACGACGTTGACGCTTGACAGCGATGATGATGATGATGATGATGTTAAGAATGATAATGTTGTTAGTGGTGAAAGATATCGACCAATCGACAAAATTTTAAAAATACTATAGTATAATTTATTCGTTCTAAAACAGCAACATAGGCTTTAAATCTGCCTGATGCCTTGACAAATTGCATATAGTAAATCTATCAAAGCTACAGTTATTAGGGCCTACTAGTATTGGTCTTTCAATTTTTGTACATGTTTTATGCAATGACGTAAGGCCCGTAGCAATTCCTCTGCAATAATGTTCGAGATTTTTGCTAAGAAATGTTTGATTCTCGCTTCCAGTTGGCCTATTTATTGTTATTTTTTCCAGAGATAAATTTAATCCTGCAGGATTTTAAAAAGTGTCCGGAGAAAGAAGAGATCATCTGGAGCGACCACATCTCGTCAGGTTCAGGTACAACAATTGTCTTTACTAATATTTTATCGGAGGCAGATATGAAGTCCAGAAATAAAAGAATGCAACAGTAATGTAATATAATGTCAATTGAAATCTTTAAAATTTCTCAGCACTCCACGAAAGCCACGTCAGGGAGACCAGCTTCACACCAGCGCTATACCAAATCAAGTGCGAATAGGAGCCGATTAAACTTCTGGACGACCAATAATCATCCTCAGTGACATTGTAATTATTATTTTTTTATGCCCCAAGGTACATTTGATCGCTCGGGGACTTAAATATTAATTAAAAGAAGTATATACATCTGGAACGGCCACTACTTATTATTATTATTGTTTGCTAATTATTTGTTATATATTATTTATATTTTACTTGTTTTAAATTATTAATTATTATTATAAAATAATGTACTATTTATTATATTTACTTGTTTTTAAATTATTAATTATTATTATAAAATAATGTACTATTTAGTAGGGCTGTACCGAATATTCGCTTCGTATTCGCTTCGGGGCCGAATAGTGGGCCAAATAGCTATTCGGTATTCGGCCGAATAGTAGCGGTCGGACCGAATACGAATAGTGGTCACGTGACATCTGTTTCTGCATATGCGGCTGTTATAGCGAGTGGAGTGAACGCTTAGTAAATGACAATTTCTAAGTTTAGTTAAAGTAGTTCCATTCCTAGTTTACACAGACTGGCAGAAGAATGCAAAAATTACAAGTAGATAACTGTTTACTTTTAGTTTATGCATTAAATTTACTGAACTGAAACTTTAGCGTACATTTGAAATTTTGAATATTGTCGGTGGACCTATTTTGTACACTATTCGTATTCGTATTCGGCCGAATAGTTGGTCCAATTATTCGTATTCGGCCCGAATAGTGATAATCACTATTCGGTACAGCCCTACTATTTAGTATTACTTATTATTGTTTTTTTTACTGCTATTAGGCTTCTTATTAGCATCACAAAACAGCACTAGACTACGTGGGCAACCATTTATTCACACTTAACCAGCCTTTCACGTATTAATAGATTTACAAATGCGGTCGTATTTCTTTTATCCTCTTGATATGCGTCCCTTCCTTCTTCCCTCTCTCTTCCTTCTTTCTATGTTTCCCTCTGTCTTTCCTCCATCCTTCCGTCTCTCTGAGGCTCCCATCGGAAACTGACCACCCCTTTGGGGTCACGAGAAATCCTCATAAAATCAGTGGCATCGGAAAGGCAGGAAAGCAATAGCGACAGGTGCGTCGGAAGGGATGTGATGAGACTGGAGGTACCCTTGGAGGGGGGCGGGCGTGGCGTGGGGCGCTTAGTGGACTGGTGCTGAGTAAAGAGGGGACGGTGGAGCAATAGAAATCGGGACTGCGGGCGTGAAGGCGACTATAAAAGCGACTCAAGTGGGACGGAAGGCTTTTCAGAGACGGACAAAGGCAGGCTGACATCGGCGCTTTGGATAATTTTCAGTTTTGCATAATAAGAGAAGACTGCTTCGATGTGGTTGTGACTGTGTCTGCCTGTGTGGCTTGGTGTGCGTGTCTGCGTGCTGAGGGTTCCTTCGTCTATACAGTCGTATTCGGCGACCGCACTTTGAGGACCACGTGGGGCCGACGCTATCAAACGGCAATATAATTTGTACCACGGAGAATGTTATATTACGTGCGTTTTATACATTCATATATATATGAATGTATATCGTACGTATGTATATATTTATAATATATATATATATATATAGACTATATATATACACGTACGTATGTATGTATGTATGTATTCATATACATGTGCGTCTGTGTGTATGTAGTTACATATATATATATATATATATACAATTGCGCATATATATATATGAACAAATACGCTGTTACGATATGTGTGTATGTATATATGTTATATGTAATGCATTAGTTGATGTGAGGCAGAGAGCGAGATGGAATGAGGAGGCGTATGGACACAGAGTGACAGACAGAGAGAGAGAAAGAAACAGACAAGAGACAAATCAGACAATAGGGAAAGCTATCTGTGTCTCTTCGTCGCAGTTCTAAAATTCACATCGCAGTTCTAAAATCCACTTAGCTACCTGTGTGTGTGTGAAAAGATCAACAGAGACGGTAGAGAGTGAGACACACAGACAGACATGCAGAGGCAAAGATACAGACAGAGATATTGGTAGACAAACACACGCAAACAGGTGGACAGAGATAAATAGATAGGCAAACGGACAGAAACAGACTGACATGCAAAGCCAGAGTTAACTAGAGACATGTATACAGACACAGACAGACAGACAGACACACAGACAGACACACAGACTGACTGACTGACTGACTGACTGACTGACTGACTGACTGACTGACTGACTGGCTGGCTGACTGACTGACTGACTGACTGACAGACAGACAGACAGACTAACAGAGAGACAGACAGACAGACAGACAGAGGCATACAATCCAACTGCAGACGGAGCCAGACAGAGGAGAGACAGACTTAGCCAAAGACACAGGCACACATAGACAGACGCAGCAATTACGAATGACATAGATACGATGACATCCTGGAGGAGAGAGGTTGTTCTAAAACCCGACCGAGCCATTCGTGAATGAGACTGAGGTAAATCAGACGTCGATCCACCAAGTGTTGCCTTTATTTGGAGCACAGTCGACGAATAGTTTCATTCTGTAGCCGCCTCAGTTGACGATTAGCTTCAATTTATGGTTTTAGAATTGATCAAGGACACTTAACCAATTCGCATTAAACGAATTCACGAATTCAGCTCCATCATTATTCTCTAAATTATTAGGAATCACATGTATATAGGCCCATGTAATATATAGGGGGAGAGAGAGAGAGAGCGAGAGAGAGACAGACAGACAGACAGACAGAGAGACAGAGAGAGACAGACTGAGCAGACAGACAGGCAGAGAGAGAGACAGAGACAGACAGAGACAGAGAAAAAAAGAAAAAAAGAAAGAAGAGAGAGAGAGAGAGAGAGAGAGAGAGAGAGAGAGAGAGAGAGAGAGAGAGAGAGTGTGTGTGTGTGTGTGTGTGTGTGTGTTTGTGTGTCTATATAATTACGCATGAATTGAAAATTACAGTGCTACTCATTAACACTTAATCAATTATAGTGCTATTCAGAAAGCCAATTGCAGATGATGGCGTAGACGGATAACCCGATTTTAAATAAGTCTGAAGTTTGTCTTGAATAAATCGTGGATACAGTTTTATTTGTTAAAGGTGATTATACGTTCAATTGCTTTTACTGGTATGCAGAGAGTGATGAGATTATGGAAGGGATTTGTTACACGTGATTAATATTGATTAACAGACAGTTAGTGATATTAGTGCTTCAGAGTTGGACACAAAATTCTCTACATTCACGAATTTTTCAACGACATTTGTAACTCATACTATCGAGGAAATCTTTTCGCCCTGTATTAAAAATGCATTTGGGACTGCCTTCTATACTATCTATAGGCATTGCTGGTCAAAACAGCATACCAGATCAGACTAGTATAAACCGGTTGGCGCCGTTATATATAATAGGTCGTTGGTTGGCGCCTCGTAACAAATTCAGCGCGGCGTTTCCCGCGCCAGTGTCACGTGATAGATTGCGTGCCAGCTGACGTCATACTACCCCGACAGGCATTCGATGCATGGCCGTTAAATGCATCCAGCAAGCCAAGGGACTTGATCAATGCTTGTAAACTAGAACATGAACCTGGAGTAAACAAACCTATGGCTAATTGATTTGGCGTCACTGAAATTTCCAGCATCAACGCGGGCTTAAAACTTACTGACTAACCAAGGTAAGCTACGTTGTCAGATTAGCTGAGATTGAATTTGAAAATGATTAATTTGGAGACAAGGTGATATTTGATTATATTAGAATAAAAAAAGAAACTACGGAGAAGAGAATTTGTTAGATTTGATTAAGCAAAAATGGAAAACAAGAGAAGTATTGAATTTCATGAGGTCGAATTGGATTAAATTAGACCACTTACAATCAGATTAAGGAAAAAGGAAAGAGAGAGAGAGAGAGAAATAAGATTAGACCAGACTATATCTAAAGCTATATTACACGAGACCACTGTAAGTTGTTGTAATGGCGCTGATATACGAGAAGGATTTTGGAAATGGGTGAGAGCCGTAGTAAACGTAGGAAAATACACGCCCACATTTGCGCCTAAGAGACTTCGAATTCTTGGATCTATGTGCAGCCAGGAACGGTTTATGACTTGGTATTCGATTAGGACGCCATCTGCGGTCAGCCAAGCCTCGTGTGAGGTATGTCGAGGCTCGGGCAAATGGGGAGGAGATTGAGAAGAATCCGGAAAGAAAAGAAGAGAGGATGAAAAGGAGGAGGAGGAAGAAAACGAGAGGAAGATGAGGAGGAAAGAAAACGAGAGGAAGATGAGGAGGAAGAAAACGAGAGGAAGATGAGGAGGAAGAAAACGAGAGGAAGATGAGGAGGAAGAAAACGAGAGGAAGATGAGGAGGTGAAAGAAGAGTGAAGCACGAAAGAAAACAGAAGCGGAAACGAGGATAAGAAAGAAGAGGAAGAGAATTAGAGGAGATTTAGAGTGAACAGTAGTAGGATGAGGAAGAAGGAAAAGAAAAGGAAGAGGAGAGGAATAGAGGGAGATTGGTGGCAACCGAACACAGGCGTTCTGTCTGTCTGTCTGTCTGCCTGCCTATCTGTATGTGTGCCTGTCTGTCTGTCTGTCTACCTGTATGTCTACCTGTAAGTCTGTCCGTCCGTCTGTCTAACTGTATGTGTGCCTGCCTGTCTGTCTGTCTGCCTTCCTGCCTGTCTGCCTTCCTGCCTGTCTGTCTGTGTGTCTCGCTGCCTGCCTGTCTGTCTGTGTGCCTGTTTGTCTGTCTGTCTGTCTGTCTGCCTGCCTGCCTGCCTGGCTGCCTGCCTGGCTGTCTGTAAATGCTGGATGACAAAGAGGAGGCACCTCTACTATATATGTCTGTCTTCATTTATTTTGTCCTTCTGTATGTTTGTCTATCTGATTGTCTGTCTTTCTGCCTCTGTCCGTTGGTGTTGAATGAAACAGAAGAAAAGCTTCTCCACAGTCTGTCCATTTGTCTTGGCGTTCATCTGTCTTTTGCCTATTTCCTGTTTGTGCCCATATTTCAGCCAGTTCATCTGTTTCTTTGTCTGTCTGTCTGTTTGTCTGTCTGTCTTCGTCTGGTTGTCTGTGCGGCTGTCCGTGTTTTAAGACGTAAACACGTCGGCGAGATAAACGACCGGTCATTAATGGTCAATAAAGGTGGACGAGAGCGAGGTTAATCATCAGGTCACGCAGGTCACTCGGTGCCTTGACAGCGTCGGCTATGATGTTGATGATGATGTTGATGTTGACGTTAGTCGTGGTCTTTGTGATGGCAAAAGTCGTCCGGAGGGACCTGATGAGAGTGTCCGTGTTGAGTCTCCCCTCAGGAATTGATCCGCAGATGCCCCTGTCGCTCACCCGAAGATAGTCGAGCGGGTTCATCAGGACCCAGAAGGTCAAGTGGAGGGAGAGAGGGAAAGGTGGAAGTGGGGGGTACAAAGTGACGAAGCTCAGTGCTATTGTAGTGTTATGTGGTGAATTAATAGAATATAGTCAAACAATTTAATAATTTCATGAGAGCAGTCGCAGATCGAATCTGTTTGTTGGTTGAAGATTTCCTTAAGACATTGCTACTGGGAATATGAAATTGGTTCGCTGATTTGCAGATGGAGGTTGTTGATTGGCGGATGCAGATAGTTAATTTGCATTGAGCTATGCAGATAGTTGATTTGTATTGCATTGTATTGAACATTTATAAAGCGCCTATCACAATGTTCGCTAATCAGAAGATTTGTATATGCAGATTGTTGATTTGTATATGTAACTAGTTGATTTGCATACGCCAATCGCGCATTGTTTAAATGATTTAGAAATACAAATCGTCTGTTGCTTGTGCAAATCGCCTAATGCTTTCGCCCAGGGCAGTGTCCTTGACGGGAGAGAATGGGTAAATCGCACGGAAAGAGCTAAGTTTTCGGTTGATGTTGCGTTCGGTTTGCAGGTGTTCAGTGTTTCATGTACAGTTCACGGCAAGTTGCAGTTTTCCCGCTTCAGGAGGAACGGTGGGATTCGGTTGAAAGGTCTCGTTGACGGAAGAGACGACGGGAAATATGCTGTCTGGTCCCTTCCAGCAGTCACGCATCGCTGCATCGGTGTCAAATGAGCCATGACCACCTAGTGATGTTACGCCTGGCTGAACACGGCCGCGCTTAATCCCGGTCCCAGAGTGCGATTAAGTCCTCATTAGGAGTCTGGAGTGTCGTTGCCATGGCTACGGACGAGTCATTGTCTGGCCGGCCGGCCGTAGACAGTGGTGACCTCTGCGAGTGGCCTTGACCTGGTAATTAGGTGAGGCGATGAGTCAGCACTGACCCCTCTCCTTCTGCATTGAAGAGCTGATGGTTGGCGCTTCTGGCGATTAGTTGAAATTGATTGTCAAGCGCTGAAGGTCGATGGATAGATAGACTGAGTCGCAATCATCCGTTGAGACAAGACGAGAGGCAGAAGGTGATCGCCCGAGGTCGAGAAAAAGAAGGACGCATTAACGCTCAGCGGTAATTTTCGCCAGGCTACGAATCCAGGCAGGTCTGCAGTAGAATTTTCTATACCGTCGTTCGAGATTTCGTCTTAAAAATTACACAGGGCACTTCGATGTATAACGGGTGCTGGTACAGTTTATTAGAAATTGCCGCGTTCATTCTGTACCGGATTAACTAGAAATTTGGTCGAGGCTTTATTGGCAGCTCTATGGCTAGGCCAAGGTTAACGAGTTCATTGTTCCTGCTGCTTCGAAAATTCAAAATTCTATGAATGAAACAGGTCTACTGTACTGCGTGGTTGCTTGTCTATCCAAACGTATCGCACGCAGTTCTGCCCAATTAAAAGCAAGAGATCAGAAGATGGGAATGATTGTTTGGAGCAGAGAAGATGTGGTAGACTGTTGGCGCAGATCTTCGTAGTGTGAAGACATCCTAGGCAGATTGGTGTCCATGTCTCAACCGCTGCGGAACTTTGAAGATCACCCGAGTTCATGTCCCAAACCGTTGTGTATCTGGTTGACGTGTACCTGCGGCGTGTAATTAATACTAATTATACGACAGGATCTTCTGAATATTACCCTGATTGCCCCTTGGTTTTGGTGCGTCATCGGTGCATGTTTTAATGCATGAGACACCGGCGCGGTAGAAATTATTAACGATAATTACAATTAGTGCAACCAATCGGCCACGATGCATCATGGAAGTAAGGAACGGAGGACCTTGCGATGCAGACAAGAGACGTGCAATCTGGTACAGATAGCAATGAAACGTGTAGCTCGCTAACCTGTAAAGAAGAACAGCGAGCCAAGCAGTTATATGCATCAGAATGATGATCGTAAATTCACGTGTGTCGTGCATGGGCGTCGAATGCAGCTGGACATACATAAAAGTATACATATATATAACCATATAACTGACATATATGTACTATACTTGCATATATGCACTTATACATACTTATATACGAATACATCCCTAAAATTATGAAAACAGCAGAAACTATTGACTAATTTAGCCAGTGTGCTCAAAGTCGTCACAATAGTATCTGACAAAGGCAGAGTGATTGTGAGCTATAGCTATACCGCGCGAAGTGGTCCATTTCGAAGTAATTGAATGAAAAGCTTGGCGAGAGTTAATAATGTGCTTTCAGACCGGACATATGTTATATACATGCGATGTTTAGCCTATGACAGTCGTGTCTAGCCAAAACGTCGTAGCTTTTGAATGTTGGATCATCTAAGCAGAACAGTCTTCCCCTGGATGTGCCTATCCTCTTGCAGCAGGGATCATAGGGATAGCTTTGTTAACCTTGGAAATCGTGCTGGGAGTTCCTCTGGGGAGATATCTGAGGGAGCGCTATATAAACTCTCTGAACGTGCCAGTGAATAAATGAATGGTGCCTGACGTTATCAATAGTATTATTTTTATAGCGCAGTTTACAATGGCGCCAATCCATTCCCAGCAGTAGGGTGACATCCCTCCTCCTCCTCTGGTCACCTCCGTCGTTATAAAATGAGTTTAAACCTGTGTGTACTGTTGCAGTTTATGTCGCACGGATCCTTTTTTAGTTACAGAATATCACAGTTTTATTGGTTTAATTAATGCACAGCATGAATTTAATCAGGCTGATTAGGTGAGTCCGGTATTGATGTTTGTAGTCTTTGTTTAACGATGCTTTGTCATGACGAAGATGATTAGCGTCACCCTCCTCTTTTATCCAGGTTTGGGACTGGCACCACCGTATACAAGGATATTGAAGATATTGATGATGTTGACTGATGTGTTTATTCCCGCGGTAGCTTCTAATTTGCGTCTTTTGAGACTTCTGACTGCTTTGGTCGACTTCTCGTGGACTAATTAACTTTACTGCGAATATTTTGTCGGCTTAATATAGTACAAAACAACTGTAGTTGATATTAATAAAATAAAAATAAAATAAATAAATAAATAACCTCCGTCCAAAGTTCAGAAGTTCACACACGACTGTTTGATAGAACATCTATGGCAGTGAGCAACTGTGAGTTAAGGACTTGCTCAATGTTCTTATATGCGCAGTAAGTGCCTTTGGCGAGGCTCGAACCCGTGCTCTCCGCGTAACAGGTCGAGCGCTGTAACCTAATCGAACACCACACAAGAACACACAAGAACACTGGACACAAGAAAGTAAATTTGCAACGTTTTCTTTTACTTTCAGACGTTCCTCCAGCGTCTTTTCTTATAGATAGACATGCGTTGAATGGGTGCTACGAAAATGCGCTGTTAAATTTTCAAACTTACGACTTGAATTGGTGATTGGTGTGACTGGAATCCTTACAGAAGAGTGGGATGTTCTTGATGGTCGGCCCCTCATTCTGGAATAGTCTGCCATGAGACCTGTGACAAGAGCTTCTTGTTTCTTTGCCTGCATTTCGTTATATATAGAGCACCATTCAGTCTTGAGTTGTTGGGCCGGGAGAGACATCGACGAGTATATTCAAGAGGTGCTCTAAAATATGCGGATCATTTATTACGATTTGGAATGGCGATGATGGATGCGTAGTTCAACCACATTTTAATGGCAACAAAGGTCGTTGACGTCGGTTGAAATTACGTTGGAACCGTTCGTATACCATAATACAACTCTTATACGATATTTCCTTAGATATATCGGGCTCTCTGGTCCAATACTTGTATAGTAACGGCCTGTACATGTGTTGATGGGCATATTCTGTGACGTACACGTAGATGGTCTATATGTTTATTTAATGCTGCGTATCAATAACCACAGACTAACAACCGTCTACTGATAGCTCTTGAAATGTCTCAGATATCACTGGGCCACCCTCGTGATCTATACGAAGTCCCGAAGAGCGGAGTTTTACATAGAACGTCGCCGTATGCATACGTTAGCCATTGAGACAACTTAGGATAAGCCACAGGTCATGCCACCAATAAGGTCTTTATCTTGATGAAAAACTAAACTGTTCCTGGACTCATTTCCTCCATTGCACGTGTCCGTATCTTCTCGCATTCCCTCTTGGGTTTCGACCGATCTGGAATTCTGCCCTGCTCAGTGACTGCAAGTAGCCTTGACCTCTGACCCTTATTACAGTGGCGGTTTAGACTTGCGCCGGTGCCATGGTTTCCCTGATGCAGCTGTTTGTGCGGCGCTGGAAAAAAATGGAGATTTATTCTCGCTTTCACGTTCTCAAATTATTAATATTTCAGCCAACCATAATAGAATTCAGTTTTTTAGCCGAGACACGGTGACTTCTGTGAAGGACATCAGTGAACATCAGCGAAAAGCTCACCTTGGGCTTGTATATAAATGCAGATAATTATTGTCATCAGAGGCAAGGCAGAGAGTGATGCACGGACATCTGATTCAAGGCCAGGGTTGATTTGTTTAACTACTTCGATTGTGTGCGATCTAATAAAATTAATTGACGCGTTATTGTTGCGAATGTTGCGAATGTTTACCAATCGCTAGATGGCTGCACGTTCAAACTGCTGAGTCACGTGACCCGTTCGTTAAGGTGCGCACGCACTCTGGTAGGACGAGGGCTGCCTACTGAAACAAAGTGGCCAGATCAAATTTTCAATAAACCAAAAGGGAACTGAAAATCTGGGAGTTAATAAAATAGTTTTTGCAGTTATAAAATAATAAAGTAAAAGTGTCAGGATTAAGACCCTGATTTTAAAAAGGAGAGAGAGACAGTGGAGACAGAGACAAAGAGAGACAGACAGACAGACAGACAGACAGACAGACAGACAGACAGACAGACAGACAGACAGAGGAGAGACATACAGAGAGAAAGATGATACAGATTGTGCTTGGCGAAAAATGATAGTCAAAAGTTGTTTATAAGAAAATATTCATCCTAAATTTTGACATCGAAACAGGGAAGATGTGCGCCAAAATTCTTGCTGATTTAAAAGGAAAAGATCTTCACAAAGTTTTCGACAAAATTGAACTACTGCCGCACCTGGTGTCTCCCTTTCCAGACACCCAAATTCGCCAGCGCTTGTGCGTGCATGAGTTTCGTTTTATGTCTAGCTCTAGGCCTATGTTTGCATGTAAACACTTGACATCGAACCTTTTGAGTGCCTCTCAAATGTTTTTTGTGTCGCGTATGCTTCCGATTTGCCATGGAACTGGTTGATGAAGTTGATGATTCTGCTGGGATCGTCTTTCACCGCAAGTTCAACGCCGCCCTGACGAGCTGCAATTAAAGTTAACTTAAACCGAGCAGATCGTATTTAGTAGGGCTTGATATATTACCTTCTTGACATGCAGTTTTGGCGACCTCTTTGACCCCAGAAGGGGATTTACAGAGATTGAGGTTTGATGTGTTTGTGTAAAATTTCGATTTTAAGCGGCGGGGGGAGGGGAGGTGAGTGGGTCGATTGGTTAGTCAGTCATATCGATGATGGCAAATCAATTGCGTAATAATACAAGCAGACAAGCTAACAGGCAGACAGACATGGAAAGATACAAGATGTATTGATCAGATATATATATATATAATAGAGAGAGAGAGAGAGAGAGAGAGAGAGAGAGAGAGAGAGAGAGAGAGAGAGAGAGAGAGAGAGAGAGAGAGAGAGAGAGAGAGAGAGAGAGAGAGAGAGAGAGAGAGAGAGAGAGAGAAAGAGAAAGAGGAAAGAGAGAGAAAAAAAGAAAGAGAGAGCGAGAGAAATAGCGGGGAGGCGAGGAGAGAGGAGAGAGAGAGGAGAGAGAGAGAGAGAGAGAGAGAGAGAGAGAGGAGAGAGAGAGAGGAGAGGAGAGAGAGAGAGAGAGAGAGAGAGAGAGAGAGAGAGAAGGGAAAGAAGAGTGGGAGTTCAGAGAGGTGGAGAGATAGAAAATAAAGAAGAGAGACAAGACGAGAGGCAGACAGAGGAAGAGGAACTGAGAGAGACAGGCAGCAGGACAGAGGAAGGGACGGAACCCGTTTAATGGCATCGTAAATAACATATTGCAGGCGCACAGTCCGAAATAAAATATGTATCTTCAGAGGTCGCAGGAGTTTCGACGGATATATGGGTGGAGAGATGGGAGGATGGATGGAGAGAGAAGGAGGGAAAAGGATGGAGAGACGGAAGAAGGAATAGAGGGAGATGGGAAGCAACGAATAGGACGGAAGGATGGATGAGTGGACGAAAGGATTGATGGATTGATGGATGGGCGGCTGGAATGATGGATACATGGAAGAATGGATGGATGGATGGATGGATGGATGGAGGCATAGATGGGTTAGTGGGCGTGTTATTACACTCACTGGTGGGGCTTTTGGCTTGTTTTAATGGCGAGTGGGGAAGCGGGAGCAGAGCAAACTTCGAGACGGGGTGAGGAGTGGAACATGGAAGAGAGGCCCGATATAAGAGGGATCGTTGTCTCTGGCGAAATGGCGAGACGTTCGGAGGTAGAGCAGAAAGGGGGGTATTGCAGAGTAGGGGTATGGGAGAGAATGGATATGGGAGAGAATGGGTATGGGAGAGAAGGGGTATGGGAGAGAAGGGGTATGGCGGGCGATAAAGAAGAGACAGATTCAAAGTTCACTGGACCTTCGGGCCGCACCCTTCCAGTGGACTTCTGTCTGATGGTATCTGGATACGAGCGACTTAATCGTCGTCGACGACCTGCGGTAAACTCGTCTGTTCGGTCCATTTGTTGTTCAGTTTAAGCAGTGCATGGCTTTCGTTAGGCTAGTCTTTATGTGCCTTCCCTCCCTCTGTCCGTCCCTCACTCCCTTGGTCTGTCCGTCCCTCTCCCACTCACTCCCTCTGTCCGTCCGTCCCTCACTCCCTTGGTCTGTCCGTCCCTCTCTCACTCACTCCCTCTGTCCGTCCGTCCCTCACTCCCTTGGTCTGTCCGTCCCTCTCTCACTCACTCCCTCTGTCTGTCCGTCCCTCACTCCCTTGGTCTGTCCGTCCCTGACTCTCACTCACTCCCTCTGCCCGTTTGTCCCTCACTGCCTCCGTCTCCCTCTCCCCCTCAGACGCTTAGTCATCCTAGTTTTCGCGCACTATCGACGCTGAAGGTCAACATCAATTTCGTCTCTCTGACGTCAACAGTGAAATTACATCATCATCAGCAGCATCGTCTGCTTCTTCATCATCATCAGCAGCAACAACAACAACATCATCATCATCATCATTATTTCATTGCCGTATAAACAACGCACTTGGGAGGTGCTTGAAAAGCAATATGCACATTTGTTCAAATTGCTTCACAACATCATAGTTGCTGTAGTAGTCGTTATTGTATTGTATTGTATTGTATTGTATTGTATTGTATTGTATTGTATTGTATTGTATATGGGCATTTATAAAGCGCCTCTCGCGGTATGGACCATTTAGAGGCGCTCCCAGTGCGCGAGACCCCGAGAGAAAAAGCAGGATTTAAGGTGAGAAAAGGAAGAAGCAACGCTACCAGAGAGAATGGTGGTGCGGACAGAAGGAGGAAGTCTGTTCCAAAGTGAGGGACCTATGCAGGCAAAGGATCTGGACTGAGCCATAGTAGTCCTAGAACGAGGAACCAAGAGGTCAAGACGATCAGAAGATCGGAGAGGACGCAGCGGAGCAGTATTGTCGCTACCATCGTTGTCCTCATCATCGCTGTCGTAGTCATCATGATCGTTTTCATCATGATCGTTTTCATCATGATCGTTTTCATCATGATCGTTTTCATCATGAGTATTTTCATCATGATCGTTTTCATCATGATCGTTTTCATCATGAGTATTTTCATCATGATCGTTTTCATCATGATCGCTGACGTTTAGATTTTCTTGTCTTTGATCTTTTCAGAGACTTTCGTTTCGTCGATGCCTTGAACCTTGGATCTATTGAATGACCTTTCGGTTCGGCTCGTGACCTGTGACCTCTTGCTTGATCAGTAGACAGTCGTATTCCTGACTGAATCAGTTGAAAACGAACTCTGGACCTTCGTCTGAAATGCTTCGGTAAAACTGCACGTCCTCCAAATAAGCATGGCGGGATTCCAGGCATTTGGAATCACCCATTCGTCGTACACTTCTACACAGCAGACTTCGCACCACTTCCACCCGCATCACCACCTCCATCATCACTCTCACCAACATCATCAGCAGACGCACCGTTCTCCTCCATCTCCCATGGAATGCCTAGCAGCATCGTCGTCATCGTGCGCCTCCTGTTCCATCTCCGCCTCTGGACCAGCCGCATCGTCATCCGCCAAGACCCGGTCCTTCTCGGCTGTAGGCGCTCCGTCGGAGGACTTTCACCAGCCGACGGAACTGGATTCCAGTTTAGCGCGACGGCGGCACAGCGAGGACTCGTCGAATCGACTGCGCAGTGAGTGGGTGACCCTCAGCAAGGCGATGCTGATGGTGCTCGTCGAGAAGATTTGTCAGCTGAGCTTCGAAAACGATGCACAGACAACAACGACGACGACTCCGATGTCTGGAGTCGAAACCGCGACTCAACGGCCGCTGGGTTCAAACGACGCCACCTGTAAGGCGAGCGCTGTCACACCAGACGATGGACCGAGCGAGACAGGTGGCTCTGTAACGCCATCCGATGTGGTCGATGCGCCACCTCTCGTTACTTCTGCGGTCACTATTTGTGTTACTTCTGCGGTTGATACATCTGTTACTCCTACTGTTGCTGCCCATCCGACGCATGCACCTGCTGTTGCTCAGTTCTATCCTCCTGCTCTTGTTCCTGCTCCTCGTGATCCTCCTTCTGACTGTCATGCTGACGATGACTCAGTCCGAGCAGCGGATGTTGCTGATGCTGCGATTGACGCATCCGTCGAAACTGATGCGGAGAATACCTGGACTTCGGCTGCGGAGACTGCAGACGGCAGCGGTTCCACGACGATGCCAACCGACGCCACAACGGAACCGCCTGCTTCCTGGAACTCTGCGACTAGTTCACTCAACCGCAAACGCGGCTCCAGGCGCACTCATGTGAAGCCAGCGCGCGGAGGAGGAAGCAGAGGAAGAGGAGCTGGGAAGACGGAGGATGCAGGCGTCGTGGAGAGAACGGAGGATAAGATGCGAGGAATTAAGATGCGACCCTTGAGACAGCGCAACTGCGACAGGACGGTCCAGCCTTGGGTCGCCTGCAACAAGTCTCTCGTCTACAGTATGATTGACAGCGCACTTGGCGCCACAGAACCAGCAGCCCCAGCAGTTTCCCGACAGGTGGTCGTGACGTCACCGGTCGCCTTGGAAACGGGAGCCCGTTCGGGAGTAAAATGTCGTGCTGCGGCTGGCGCCAAAGATGTCGATGCCCGAGGGAGCGGTGCAGTTAATCCTGGGAATCATGCCGAGCTGCCGAAAAGACCCACTGGGTCGCCAGGCGCTACTTGCGAAGCCCCTCTTCTCGGTGCCCTGCTCAGCTGTGATGACGCTGGCGTGACGAACAACGCACATGACATTCCCATACTGCCTACTCCTCCTCTTCTTCTTCGTCGTCAACATCATCTTCCTCGTGGGTCGAGCACAGCAAAGGCGATTCGTCGCATCGGTTCAAACTGGCATCGGACATTCTCGGAGGAACTTCGAGTACCTAGTCCGTTCTGCCGGAACCTCGCGTACAGCTGCTCTGCCCAGATGGTTGGCCATCCGTTCGTTGCCTCTCCGATCTTTTCTGCTCAGGTACGCAACGCGGAGGACCTCGCTTCTGGCAGATCTGCAAACAGGAACATCCTTCGATCGATTGCGGGGTTCTCAGGGCAGAGATCAAGGTTCACACACCAAACTGGAAGTGGATCTAATAGCATACGACTCTCCGACAGGCTTCCGTCGGATTTGGACCCTCATCTGACGGAGCCGAGGCGAAAAGAAACCCATGCAAAGACCACCGTCGGACCGGAAGTCGAGAGACCTCGCTGGATCGCTCTGGATAAGGACGAAGTCCATTCGCTTGTCGATTCTCTCGTATCGACAATGATGACGTCGGACGATGACATCACGCGAGTTTCCGCCGCGAGATGTCGCAGGGTCGCGTCACCTAGCAACGCGGCTTGCAATAACGACGACTGTCGCAGTCTCTCGGATAACGACGTCAGTCACCATGACAACGATGAAACGGGATGCCAGCAATCGATCCTTGCAGGCAACGACTCCGGTCGTCATGACAACGACGAGGACAACCGACGGCTTGTTGCTACGGATTCTGGTTGCTATGACGACGACGAGGCGACAATAGAGTACGGTCGTTTCGTTGGCATGGACTTGGTTCGTCATGACGACGGAAAGAGAGGAGGATGCCGGCGGAGCAGAGCTATGCAGTGCCTTTCCACGGATGGCTCGGGTGATTATCCCGTGGAGCCGGGCTGCGTTGCCAGGGACAACGGGGGCGAGTGTTCGGTTGCGAGGGGCGTTTCGGAAGGGTTGGCGAGGAATATGCTGAAGTGGAAGTCGAGCATGTTGATGCGCCTCCATTCACAGAGTCAGGACGAGGAGAAATAGAAGCTGGAAGGTAATGGTCGATGGAGTGAGCAGAGAGATGGGATGGAGTGATTGGGAGAGAGATGGAGGGATTGATTTAGAGAGAGGGTGGGTGTAGGTGGATGGAGGGAGTAGGCGTGGTGAAATGACCGTTGATCTGAGAAGGATTGAAGAAGGCAGAGATGACGAGAGTTGCGATGACGACGCAAATTGGCAACGAAGATGGAAATGAATAAAACTTGATGAGATGGAAAATGGAGGAGAGAGAGACAGGGCGAGGGAGAAAGAGGGTGCAAGAGACAGATGAAGGGAGGGAGAAAGACGGACGAAGAAGAGGGCGAAGTAGAGGAAAGAAGGAGAAACTAAGGTGTTAGGGAGGCGGGAGTGAACAAAACCATGACAGTGTTGAGAGGAAACGAGATGAAATGCTAGGAAGAGAAAGTATCAGATATTAGGGCAGATTGTCATCGATGTAAGGGGTGGGAAGGAAAGTAAGAGAGTGGGTAGATGGAAGAGGAGAAGTCGGAATGGAGGAAGAGGATGGATGGCCATCAGTGGCTGCACAGTGTTTTCTTTGTCCCAGTGGTTTCTACTTGAAAAGAGACGTTTTTGTTTGCGATGTTCGATTCGATGTAAGACTGTGGCAGATCACTTTTTCTTAAAGTTAGATGGTTTTTCTTCTGTGAGTTTTGCTGATGTTTTGCTTGTGCGCACACGTCATTCACTCTGCAAACTTTATGCAGTTTCCATTGTCATTATTATTATTTTTAATCTTGTTATGCCCCAAGGTACATATGATCCTTCGGGGACTTAAATATTACTTAACTTAGAGAGAAACATCTGGAACGGATTATTATTATTATTATTTCTTCTTTATGTTCTCTGCCCATTGGCAGGTTCGTATGACCAATGACGCCATCGTTCTCTGTCTTGTGCTCTTCTCTTCAGTCCACTGTATCCTTCTTCTTTTGTCATCATCCAGTCTAGCAGCATTGCCCTCGGTCTTCCTCGCGTCTTTCTCCCCTCCATCCTTCCCTCCATGATGTCTCTTAGCAGTGTCTCACTCCTTAGGATGTGCCCGATCCATTTCCTTTGTCGTCCGCGTATAGTACTTATGAGTGATCTTTGTTCTTCTACCATTTGCAGGATTTCCTCGTTCGTCCTCCGTTCCACCCAGCTAACTCTCTCCATTCTGCGCCACACCCACATCTCGAAGGCCTCCAATCTTTTTATGTCGTCCTTCCTCATTGTCCATGTCTCGGAGCCGTACAGCACCACACTCCACACCAGTGTCTTCACCATTCTCTTCTTTAAATTCTTGCTTAAGGTTCCTCTCATCAGCTCTCCTCTTTTGTAAAATGCATCTTTTCCCATGGATATTCTTCTTTTTATTTCCTCGTGGCATCTTGCATCGTCTGTGATCACACTTCCTAGATAGCAAAACTTCTCCACCTGTTCTATTTCTTGTCCGTTTAGTGTGATCTTTATTGTTTGTGGTATTATACCGCTTCTCTTGTTATTATTATTATTATTATTATTATTATTATTATTATTATTATTATTATTATTATTATTATTAGTAGTAGTAGTAGTAGTAGTAGTAGTAGTAGTAGTAGTAGTAGTAGTAGTAGTAGTAGTAGTAGTAGTAGTAGTAGTAGTAGCATTAGCATTAGCATTAGCATTAGTATTACCTGATTTACATGTGATCTTCAGGTTACCAAGTTCTTATAATTATCTTTGTATAATGATAGTTTTTATTTTTACTTTTGCTTACAAACTATAAACAAACAGATTAAATCTAGTGTTTGTATTCAGTTGACAGGACCTATAAACCTTAATTTAGTCTTAGGCTGCCATTGTTTCCCTGGCTATTCCAGTCCGTGATGACCAAAGCAGACAGAACTTTCTATCTGATGAGCAGCTGGTAGGCCAGATTGCTAGTCTCGCTACGGCCACCTGTCACTGCTGAGATGCTGCTCTCCAGCTTTTGGGCAACTCCTGTGGCTCGGTGTGCCAGCTTCCTGCGACTATGACTGCAACAGGGACGAAACAGTACGACTGTGAGAAAGCAGAATATTTGCTATAGCCTTTTTATGGTCTGATTTTTACGCTGTAAAACCTGCATTTTGCGATGTTATAAGGTCGTAAAGATGAGGCTGCGAATGTGTCAGACACCGTGTGACAACATCCCACGCCAAACAACATCCTTTGGTCCGAGGTATTAATGTGACCCATCAGGCCTCTGTCGTCAGATTCGGAGCGACCGCCGAGATATTTGATGGCTGGATTTAGCTATCCAGATCACGTCATTGATCATGCCATACCGTTGTTTCCGACCTGCTCCTTTGATGCATGAGAATCCGCCATGTCCATTAGGCTCTGCTAACGCACCATATTTGCAGAAGTTTACTTCACTTCACACTTTTTCAAACCACAAGCTGGTACTATCCTTAACACCTTTACTACTGTTACTACTGCTGCTGCTGCAACTACTACTACTACTAATAATAATAGTGATGATGATGATGATATTATTATTATTTCCCAAGAGGTATGCCTGTTTACGACCCGTCAGGAAATATTGTTTTTTTTATTTTCTTTTGCCCCGAGTTACCTCGGCACCTTATTATTATTATTATCCCGGAGTTACAAATGATCCGTCAGTCTTAAAAATATTATTACTGTTGTTCTCATTACTACTACCGTCATCGCTACCATTAGTTATTACGACTGTTATCAAATTGTTTCCTGGTTTATTGCATTTGCTTCTTGAATTGCATTTCTTTTACGTGTAAGCGAGTTATTACTGTATTACAGAATACAGAATCGCCTTAACTTATCAGTTATAGCGACGTTATAGTGCATGCCGTAGAGGGCGTCACCGTAACGTCTAGCTTTAGTTAGGTATTATTATTATTATTACGAACTACGATCTATATAAAGTTATACACGCGTTATAGTTATATATCGCACGACTTGAATTGACTTTTTCTCAACTGTGTAGCAACTGTTAAGTTTCGGCTCTAGATGATGTAATGTGCTTTCGTAGATTTAGGAAGACAGGTGTGTACTTAGCTCACTTAGCTTGCTGGGATTTCGACCAGAGTGTCCTCTGTTGCGTGACCTCGTGTCGTCTTAAATGTTCCGTTCACGGTGCAGGATGATGTGTGCCGATGCTTCTGGAATATACTATGACGTTTCTGTTTTGTGCCGTCTCTCGCTTGTTCGTTTTCTCCCTCGTGCGGTCGAAGAAGATGTGGCGCCACCTACATGCCGCACTGATTTTGATTGAAGAGCTTAATCTGACGATAAGTGGTGATCCCACTGCTAACCCATAATTCCCTGCAGAAGCGATCGAAGAGTCGTTGCAGTTGTTTCTTGCCAGATGAGGTTGATATCTCCTTTCTGACCGCCATCCACCGTATCCGTTTGACTTCCTGCCTGACCCTTTGGATCTTGACCTGGAACAGATTTTGACCTTATACGCACCTGTCTAGCAATTTTGTTTTGACTGAGCCCATGTGAAGAAGCTGTAGAAATCTCGAGATTACGTACGATATCATGAAGATGCCGCAATTTCCTTAGACCGCAAGTCCGACCCTCTCCTCGGGGATGTGCGTTGTGGTAGGTCATTTCAACTGCCACACCCTCAGTTGTGTTGTTGAAGACTGGCGGTTGTGGGCTGGTTGAACCAGGGCCTGTATGTTAACACGAATGGCTTGGGTTTGAAGCTCGCCAGAGCTGGCCACTTTATATAGATCTCAAGCAGGTCCAATGCTCAATCGATTCGCAACATTTACTGTTGACCATTCAGGATTCAACCACACCATCGGGAGGGGGTGAGGGTAGGCCATCCTGATTGCTGTCACACCGTAGTCAGTTTTGTATATCGTGCAAACCAGTTTAAGAAGCCTGCACTGGTGGACTTGATTGATAGCTTGTTTCTATGACAATGTGTAGTTTGTTTCATAATGAACCTTAAAATCTGGAACTTTCAGCTTCCAATTACTAAATATTGTTTCTTAGTATTGTGATCTGGTAATGCAAAAGCTAAATCGCCCGTAGGCGATGGTCTTGCGCTTTTGGTGTCCGTGCAGCGGTTTCCCGCTGTTCGCCATAGCAACAATAAATGTGTTTTAAACGTGTTGAATACTCCGACAGGAAACAGAGCGATCCGTAATGGTTGCTGTTCGTCAAAGAACAAAATAGAGACCTGACGGGATTTAATCCTCCAATACTTTTTCAGGGACAACGCTTGTCACTAGGTGGCGACACATACGCAAAGCCTTTCAGTCTACATTTGAATCTAATGAATGCTAATTAAACTGTGGTATTTTTATAGCACCATATTTCCTGTGTAGCGCTCTAATCGTGATCTGATAATAGTCCGACGTGACGAGGTGATTTGTATACCTGACAGAAGCGCGTTAGGCATGACGGTATCCCGTCGACTTGACAAATTCAGAACATGACAGCTTGACACATGACACCGTAGAAAGCTTTTTGTATAATTATTTCGTGATTATATCTATGATATTTTTATATTTTTGTTGTTGAAACGTTGTCGTTAAATGCACATTAAAAGGCGTTTGATACAGCCAACGTGTCGGTCACTGCTAGAGCTTTTTTTTATCACAAAGGGCTACGTCAAGGCAGGTTCCTTCTTGACAGGTGTGAACTACTGGTGTAATTGTAATTGTAATTAGTAACTTATATGGCGCCGGTGTCTGAAGCACAAGGATTCAACCGATGGCACACCAACACCAAGCCGTAATCAAGTCAATATCCAGAAGGTCAGTCCGTAAGCATGGGCGTAATTTGTGGGGGTATGAGGGGTACCCCACTTTTTGGACTGGGGTACCGTACCTCCCACTTTTTGCACAATGCCAGTCAATATTTATTATTGTGCCTTCCCAGAGATCGCAGTCTCCGCCTTGCTTCGTGTATGTAAGAAGTTGGTACCAGACTGTTTACGCCTCTGTCCGTAAGGTTGTGATGGTCTTTCGTAGGTTAAGCTTCTTCCAGTAGATGAGTCGGAGAGTCCCCTTAAAAATCGGATGGAATCTTAAAATTGTAGCATGTTAAATCAGATGAAATGAGGTAGGGTTTGGTAAGGATCAAATATATAGTTGTTCATTTGAAGAAGCAGTCGACTAAGTTACTAACCATCGGCCGTGGTTGTGAGGTTAGTGTATTTTAAGGTTTTAACCAAACCACAGCAGCAACTGAACATCCCAGCTTGGGTTTTAAAAGGAATATTTACCCTGAGTTCGAATTGTCACGAATAGTTCAGACTTTGGTACACACTCGGAGAACATCGTACACATTTCGGCTTGTCGTATCTAAACACGAAACCGTCTTGAGAAAATCTTTCCCTATACTGATCACGTGGTTTAATTGAGGGTGAACTGTCAATTTTACGAGTTTACCAGGATTCGAATTGGAGACACTGATGAAAATTGGACGTCTTCCTTCAGGTTTTACATGTAATTGGAATGTAACTGTAACCGTTCGCGTTACTTTGTATTTTGAAGGTCACCACCATTTTTAAAAGCGGTGGTGACAGTCTGGCGCTTGGCTGAAATGTGTTTGCGACATGAAAGCGTTATTTAAGTTTGAAGCCATTTTAAGTTACGACAATTATTAACGGAGGAGGGAATTTGTCACATCCACTTCGACTGTAACTTATTCTGCCTCGTTTAGTTTGCAAATTGCTAAGAGGGCTCTGTTTAATTGAGCTCTTTAAATCCTGTTGGAAGTGTTGATGGTGATTGTTATCGTGGTGTTAGCTGTGGTCGTGGTGTTAGCGGTGGTCGTGGTGCTTTAGCGGTGGTCGTGGTCTTAGCGGTGATCGTGGTTTTCCGGTGATCGTGGTTTTAGCGGTGGTCGTGGTGTTGGCGGTGGTCAGAGTGTTGGGGGTGGTCGTGGTGTTGTCGGTGATCGTGGTCTTAGCGGTGATTGTTGTGATGGCGGTGATTGTGGTGTTAGCGGTGGTCGTGGTATTATCGGTGGTCGTGGTGTTGGCTGTGGTCGTGGTGTTAGCGGTGGTCGTGATGTCAGCGGTGACCGTAGTATTAGCGGTGGTCGTAGTGTTAGTGGTGATCGTGATGTTAGCGGTGTCCGTGGTGTTAGCGGTGGTCGAAGTGTTAGCGGCGGTCGTGGTGTTAGCGGTGGTCGTAGTGTTAGTGGTGATCGTGATTTTAGCGGTGATCGTGGTGTTAGCGGTGGTCGTGATGTTAGCGGTGACGGTGGTGTTAACGGTGGTCGTAGTGTTAGTGGTGATCGTGATGTTAGCGGTGACCGTGGTGTTAGCGGTGGTCGTAGTGTTAACGGCGATCGTGGTGTTAACGGTGGTCGTAGTGTTAGTGGTGAACGTGATGTTAGCGGTGACCGTGGTGGTAGCGGTGGTCGTAGTGTTAGTGGTGATCGTGATGTTAGCGGTGACCGTGGTGTTAGCGGTGGTCGTAGTGTTAGTGGTGGTCGTGGTGTTAGTGGTGGTCATGGTGTTAGTGGTGATCGTGGTTTTAGCGGTGATCGTGGTGTTAGCGGTGGTCGTGATGTTAGCGGTGACCGTGGTGTTAGCGGTGGTCGTAGTATTAGTGGTGATCGTGATGTTAGCGGTGACCGTGGTGTTAGCGGTGGTCGTAGTGTTAACGGCGATCGTGGTGTTAACGGTGGTCGTAGTGTTAGTGGTGAACGTGATGTTAGCGGTGACCGTGGTGTTAGCGCGGTCGTGGTGTTGGCAGTGCTCGAGGTTTTTGCGGTGGTCGTTGTGTTAGTGGTGGTCGTGGTGTTAACGGTGGTCGTGGTGTTAACGGTGGTCGTGGTGTTAACGGTGGTCCTGGTGTTGACAATGGTCGAGGTTTTTGCGGTGGTCGTTGTGTTAACGGTGGTCGTGGTGTTAACGGTGGTCGTGGTGTTAACGGTGGTCGTGGTTTTGGCAGTGGTCGAGGTGTTAACGGTGGTCGTGATGTTGGTGGTTGTCGTGGTGTTAGCGGTGGTCATGGTGATCGTGGTGGTGGGTAAGTTAAACGTCAATGTAGCATAGTAAAGTGAAATAAATCGGCAGGAGACAATCCCATGCGCAGCCATATACCGCCAATCATGAACCTCGATCGCACTGTCATCTGTGTATTCGTTATCTAGGCTTATAATATTATAGGCCAACGAATTCCGAGAACTTCTGTAGGACCGATCTCATGAAGCACTCGTTCTCTATCGCCCGACGATCGCACTGGTAATCAATGAAGTCATTTCGGCACAGGCCATAAAACCCACCCACAGGAACCCGTCTGTTGCTAATAGAATACGGAGTAACAGACAATGTATTCATTGTCGTGTAACAGAACGTTTCCAATCACAGCCTCGTTCTCATGAACGTCGCACAAGTGCAATAACAGCGTTAAGTGCAACAACAGTGCTATAAAAACTGACCCGCATTACACGTCCGAATTTCAGACGGTGCTATAAAACTCCAGACGACCGCGTTGACAGAAGGTAAAGTAAGGCTAGGTAAAGTCATGCGAGGTTAAGGAGAGTAGTACAATGTAACGTACGTGAAGTTAGGGTTAGTAGGTAAGGTAGTGCAGGTATGGTAAGGAAGATAAAGTGAGGTGAGGTTAGATAAGAAATGATATGGTAAGGTAAGAGAGGTAATTCAAGGTAAAGTTAGGTAAGGTAGCGTGGATATAGGCTATTGCATTATGGAACAGTTAAGTTTGCATAGGGCCTACATTTTTCTAAAGCTACCGTCTTCGCATGGCTTCTACCCACCCCAGTTTTCAATGATTTTAAGTCACCCCACCATCAGACCGTACCCCGGGGTTGAAATCTCCGAATTGTAGGCCTATAGTCAAGAATCGGAATTCTATACGCAGTCCTTTTTTTAAAGAGGGGAGACTTACTACCGAAGTAGCTGGTGCCAAACCTAACAGGAAACAGGAGCTGTAAGGTTCTCGACAGCTTTTAGAGTGATTAAAAATGACAAAAGGCGGTTTAAACAATCTGCCGCCCCTATACGCCTATAGGTTCAGGCGAAGTTTTTTGCCGCCCCAATATTTATGTTCCAAAGTTTCAAGTTTGACTAATATCGTTAAAATTATATTTGTTTATTGTCGTCTATCTCACAATTTTAAATGAAATTTAATGCTCAAGTTTAATATTTTAGTCTTGCCGGTTCATGGAAAGTGCTGCCCCTCGGGCATGGCCCCGTTTGTACGTGTAATAAATCCGCCGCTGACAACAACAGATATTAATAGATTCTGCGTCGCAACCGCAATAAGTTCCATTGCTGCTGGCTGGTAGAATAATTTTCTGCGTTGTCTATGTAGGCCTAAGTGTAAATGTGCATGTTTTTCTGTAGCGGCTGTGTATTTTTCAATGATTTGATAAGGCGCAATCCTTCACCACTGCAGCCCGTTTGAATGGGTACCACGCCATTTAAACCCTACATTTATACGGACCATATGGTCTCCATCTAGCGAATGCCATTCTTCAACAAGATGACGAATATTGAGGGCCTATAGCCTTCCGAATAATCATAATCGTAAACTCCAACGTTCTAAAACGCCACTTGAAGGCTAAGCGAAGAGCACCAGCTTAAGCACGAGAGCAAAGTAAGAGCACAGTCGAATAAGAACACAGTCCCTTAGGCTAACGTCAAAAGGCAGTCATGGTTATGAAGTGTTAGCGGCTTCATTTTTATTATTCATTTTATACGGCTTCTGGGAACGGACGATCAGTTCTACGCATCACCACCTGTTTTCCTCACCTACGATGTACAGTCGTTGCACTCACCTTAAACCTGAGTTCGCTAGAGTCACAAGTGGGACATAAATTTCGAAACATCCTGATACCCTGGCAGGGATTTGAACCTTTGACAATCTAGAGCGCTAATCGCTAGAGTCACTAGACTATCGCGAACCCTATTGACTGAGCGACTCCATGTTTAACAACATCTTTTAGGGCACTGCCGTCTGAGTGCGGGTTTAGTGCCGTTTTACTAGTATGTAAAAGCCTAATGTATTGTAAATCTCCGGAATTTCTCAGCATCACACAAAGCCACGTCCCTGAGCCTTAGGTCACACTACTTCCACTACTGGTAGAGAAGCTTACTAAGTTACTCACCGGCGATAGGCCTATATCAAATCAAATACGCAAAAAACAGCCTCTTTGGTCCGTTTTGGTACCAGGTCAGAATCTGGGGAGGTCAAGCCGAGCAGACAGCGTGGATGGGATGGTGCAGGAGTAGAATCAGTCGATGATGTAGCCTAGGGCTGTATGCAACCTTCCAACCATATGACCCACATACCCAAGGGCGTAACTTTGGTCTAAAAAGTGGGGGCTACCAATTTCTTACACACACGAAGCAAGGCGGAGACTGCGATCTCTGGGAAGGCTCAGTAATAAAATATTGATTGGCATTGTTTAAAAAGTGGGGACACGGTACCCCAAGTCCAAATAGTGTGGGTCTGGGTACCCCTCGTACCCCCCACAAATTACGCCTATGCACATACTTCGTATCCAACACTCGAACCTTCGTTTCGGAAGAGCAGGCATGGATGTCGTCAACTGGGCCACGGCTGAGATAGGTCGTTACGCAGTAGGCCCTACAGATGACTGGGCAGCTGATAGACTCCGAAAGTAATTAGTACTTCTTAAATTTAATTTAGCAATATTAAGCAGTTAAGTTGAGTTAACTAAAATTAACAAATTTCAACTAACTAAACATATTCATAATATCATGTAAAATTATTTTACGCTTCTAAAAACCTGTCCTATAACCTAACGTATTCAGCCAGTCAGCATACTTTTAGGAGCGTTGTAAGAAAAAATTTCAGTTATGCCTCCAGCCTAAACCAATCTGTAAATGATTATAATTATTTATAACCCAACTGTAGCATGCTTGTCGGTAATGCTAACATCCTAATTAATTACATTCAGTAGAATTATCCGTAAATAATGGTTCGTTTTTTATCAACATTCGGTAGATGTCGCCAAAGTAAATTGACAGCGTAGAGACGGCTTTAGTTTAACGGCATTCCGACATCAAATGCCAGTAATAATCATTTTTTAGTAAATATGTTTTGGCCATCAATTTAGAATACGAATTTTGTTATTAAAGGAAAAGGAAATAAATTCAATAAATAGAAAATAGGCAGTTAGTGGCTTTGTAGAGGCAGTTACGATCATCGATTGTCTTGCCTGTCTCGATATTTAAATTTACGCAGGCGTAGATGTTAATAAAATTACAATTCTATTAATTGTTTGAAATGGCTACACCGTGTATCTACAAAAGAAGCATACAATGGCTGCTGCAGTGATTAATCATCCTTGGACTGTCTGTTTGACTTCTATTTAAGATGCTCTGCCCTTGAGAAGGTCATTGGGTGCCACTCCTCACGGCGTTGGGAGTTTTACGATTCAGCTGGTTGACTGTCATCCAGCCCAACGTCACCATTCACATCCTTCCTCTTGTTTCCCAACCTCCGTTCGTCGTCTAATGTCGCCTCTCAGCGAAAGGAGTGGCCTCTCATTTCATCAATCCATCAATCAAACTCAACCGTCGACAGTTGCATTCAAGGTCAAGCAAAGTCACGAGGAGTTATTTCAGTCGACAGAGTATACACCAGTTCGGTCACAAACGCGACGTGACTTCCGCTTTATGTCTCCGATTAACCGGTCGAGGTTTCGTCGTTCTAGCTGCGTGTGGCCAGTTCACCGTCTAAGTCACTCGAGCGGCCAGAGCAATCGAATTGATTTTCTCTCAATCTATACTAAAGCTGAAAAAGGAGAAGCAGTAAATAAAATGGTTCGGCTGCCTGTCTGTTAGTTTGCTGAAGGAGGCGGACCTATTGAGAAAAGAGGCGGAGCAAACAGCTATGTGGCTGAATAACTTAGGAGAAGAGAAGGTAGACTGACCCAGCAAGGAGGCGGAGCTAGAAGGCCGAATGCCTAACACAGAAGATGGAAAGACTCAGCGAGGGAAGGCAAAGTAAAGAGGGGTGAAGCCGATTGATAAAGCGTTGCTACACAGTAAGTGGGCGGAACTATGGAGATAGGCCTGTATTAGGAGGAGCAACCGAGAAATACGGTGGATCAGCCAGACAGAGACGGAACGATTCGTTTAGAGATGGAGAAACCCAAGCGGCAGCAAAATAACCAAGGAAGGGCGGAGTACCGGTAACCTAGATACAGGGGCAGAGCAACGTATGCACAGAGTTGGAGCAGCTCAGCAGAGACGAAGCAACTGAGAAAGGGCGGAGCAACCTAGACATAAGGGCGGAAGAGCCGAGAAAGGGCGGAACAATCCAGGAACAGAGATGGAGCAACCGCGACACAAGGGCGAAGCACCACAGACATAGGGGCGGAGCAACCGAGGAAGGGCGGAGCAATCCAGACACAGAGGCGGAGCAACTTATACGGTACACAGCGGCGGAGCAATTCATAAAGAGACGGTACAACCCATACAGGGGCGAAGCAATCCAGGCACCAGGTCGTAGCAACATATATACAGCTCAACTTATATAGAGACGGAGCAACCCAGAAAAAGGAGGAACAACCGAGCAAGGGTGCAACAACACAGACAAAGAGGCGCAGCAACCAAGACTGAATGGAGCAACCCATATTGGGTAGATCAGCCGAGGAATGGCGGACCAGCTCATAGACATGGGCAGAACAACCCAGAAACAAGGGCGGAACAACCCAGAGACAGGGGCGGAACAACCCAAAGACAGGGGCGGAACAACCCAGAGACAGTGGCGAAACAACCCAGAGACAGAGGCGGAACAACCCAAAGACAGGGGCGGAACAACCCAAAGACAGGGGCGGAACAACCCAGAGACAGTGGCGAAACAACCCAGAGACAGGGGCGGAACGACCCAAAGACAAGGGCGGAGCAACCCAGAGAAAGGGGCGGAGCGGCCAGCCTCGTTACATGACGTTGCATTTATCCTTGAGCATCTCGCGGCGCTTCTGCGCCCTCGACTTCTTCCCGTCGAGGTTCAAGGTCATGGTCCGCTTGCGTTCCAGCTGGAGCAGCTCCTGAAACAGTTCCTTGACGTTGTGGTCCGTTTTCGCTGACGTCTCCATGTAGGAACAGCGCCAGGAGCGCGCCAGAGCCGCCGCCTCGTTCGTCGGGACCTCGCGAGACGTCGCTTCGTCCGATTTGTTGCCGACGAGCATGATGGGAACGTCGTCCGTGTTGCCCTTGATCGAACAGATCTCGGCCCAGATCGGTCTCAGCTCCTCGAGAGTCTGGCGGCTCGTAATCGAGAAGACTAAGATGAAGGAGTGGCCCTTCGAGATCGACAGCCGCTGCATGGCCGGAAACTGGTGGCTGCCCGTCGTATCAGTGATCTGTAAGGTGCATACCTAAAACACAAGTCATTATTGATTGATTTGGATTGATTTCCACGGCCCAATCCAGGAGCTTTGCCTATGTGGGTCCTTCAGCCTGCAGGAGGAGAGAGGGCAAGAAGCTCTTGGCGGAGGGACTGGGGAAGACTGGTCCATGGACCAGTCTTCCCCAGTCCCTCCGCCAAGAGCTTCAGTTTCGTAGACGCGTGAAAACCTTTCTTTTTGCCGGTGCTGGCAGTGATGCGGATCGAGAGCGCCGCTGATTTGAGTGGCGCTATATAAATGTTCGATTGCAATTACAATTACAATTGCAATTACAACTATTGCCTTTGACGCTGTCACTGTCATTGCTTTTGCAATTGACTCTTGTGTGTGTGTGTGTGTGTGTGTGTGTGTGTGTGTGTGTGTGTGTGTAGGTGTGTGTGTGTGTGTGTGTGTGTGTGTGTGTGTGTGTGTGTGTGTGTGTGTGTGTGTGTGTGTGTGTGTGTGTGTGTGTGTGTGTGTGTGTGTGTGTGTGTGTGTGTGTGTGTTAGGCCTACCTGTTTTGTTTTTGTATTGCTGCGTTTGTTGATATACGTTCTCTTCATTGGGCCTGTTACTGTTGATATTTTTGTTGTTATTCCTAGTGCCATTCACCATTGTTGTTTTTGTATTTCCTACTGTTGTTTGCCCACATTTTATTGTATTTTCTTGTTGGTGTTCTTTATAAAAAAAAACAAAAATCGATTAAGATAATTTAAACACATGGGTGGTCTTCGTACACTAGAGACTGCGCAAGTGCTACGACCAAGTGTGGTCGCACATTTTCTAGCGTTTCTGTTTTTAGTTAATTGATAACATACGGATATAATTGAAAAATTTGCGCTCGTTCGGAATTCTAATGTGACAGAGTATGCTGTTCAGTTCGCCACTTCGGTATATATTTCTTGCCCGTTGAAACTCGTTAAGCTCTTTCGTTTCAGCGTTTTCACCGATTAAGTAAATTAGTTTATGCCCGTTTATTTATCGGCGCTATATCAAATCAAGTCACCAATGTCCGTTTGGGCCGCTTTTCAGTTCGTCACTTCGTTATATTTCTGACCCGTTTAAACCCGCGAAGCTCTTTCGTTTCAGCATGTTCACCACCTAAGTAAATTAGTTTAAGACCTTTAAGCCGTTAATTTAAAAGCTCAGCCGATTACGGCATATTGAAATTTACTTTGAATGAAGTGTGAACCGACCTCCGTTGAAATCTCGAATTTTGTAAATAGTGAAGTCATTGGTCACGAATACTCATTTTTGGAAGCGACCAATGAGAGGAGCGCTACATGCAAATGTTCGCTTCATTTCTTTTCGTCTATATACATGTACATATATATAATATATATATATATATATATTATATATATAATATTATGTATGTATATTATATATGTATGTATGTGTGTGTGTGTTTGTGGGTGTGCGAGTGTGTAGGTGTGCGTGTGTGTGCAAAACTGTGCATATATATGCTTTTGAAAATTATACAGCGCATTTTAAAGGTCTCCCACAGGCATTGAGGTTCTTATAAACGTCTTACTGCATACTGCATTTCAGGAAGACATCTTTACGTATCGGCCTGTATCATAATGTTATGAAGAAATGCACGAAGCAGACGAAGAAGAAGAAGAAGAAGAAGAAGAAGAAGAAGAAGAAGAAGAAGAAGAAGAAGAAGAAGAAGAAGAAGAAGAAGAAGAAGAAGAAGAAGAAGGAGAAGGAGAAGGAGATGGAGAAGGAGAAGGAGAAGAAGAAGAAGAAGAAGAAGAAGAAGAAGAAGAAGAAGAAGAAGAAGAAGAAGAACGGCGGCACGTGACCTGTTTATTGCAGCTGATGACTTGTCTGTAGGTGTCCTCGATCGTCGGAATGTAGCTGTCTCGAAAGGTTCCTCGAACGAAGCGCAGGACGAGGGAGCTCTTGCCAACGCCACCCGCTCCAAAGACGACCACGCGATAGTCGTTGCTCTGCTCAGGCATTTTAACTAGACACAACGACAACAGCAACAACTACTGAATCATTTGCAGTTATTTATCATCATTATCACCATCATCGTCATGATCACCATTATCATTTTCATCAATCAATCAATTATGTTATCATTATCATGGTCGTCGCCATCTTCACCCGTCTGTCTGTCTGTCTGTCTACAGTCTGTCTGTGTGTTTGTCTGTCTGTATGTATGTATGTTTGTCTGTCCATAGGCGCCGACTTTTAGAAAAAGGTACTGGGGCAAGAATTTTATTTCCATGATTCCGTGATCGGATGATCCCATCGCCCATCCTACCCTGTCTTCCCTCTCTCCCTCTTTCCTCAAGCCCTTTCCAAGGCCTACTATCCCCCTGTAAGCTGAAAGCAATCCCCCTTACTGTAAACCCCTTCCTACCTCACCTACCCCTACCCATCTCCTTCCCTACCCCACCCTCATCCCTTCCCTGTTTTCCCCTCCTCTCCCTCCCCTTGAAGTGGGGGTTCGGGGGTCCTCTCCCAGAAAATTTTTGGATTTCTACATTGCCGTAGGTGAATTTTAGCGCATTTTTTGGTGAAAGAAAACTGGTTTTGGAAAACTATACATTTTAGTTCAACTGAACTGTTGGAGTAATTTCTGCAAAAATGTTATAAGTGTGGGACAAAATTTTCAAAAAATGGAACACATGTTAAAATATTGTGCAATAGGCTATGGGACACTGTTCAGCAGATATGTGGGGATTTTAAAGATTGCATTATGAATGCATATTTCTGGTGTAATGCAGCGGTAACAGGCTCCATCCTTGCCTATTACAGTGTTATCCAGCCGACAACGGTGTTTAATCTTGTCTGTGTCATGGTGTTTCGCAGATACATTTTAGTCGCCCGAGACCAGAAAATACTCTTAAGTAAGTTTTATTAAGCATTTTGAATTTTTGATATTTTTAATGGCCAAAAAGTACTGGGGGCGAAACTATAATTTCGCCCCAGAACCTTTGTAAGTACTGGGGCGAAAGTCCCTGTTGCCCCTGTGGAGTCGGCGCCTATGTGTCTGTCTGTCTGTTTACAGTCTGTATGTTTGTATGTATGTATGTTTGTCTGTCTGTCTGTTTGTTTGTCTACCGTCTGTCTGTCTGTCTGTCTACCTGTCTGTCTGTCTGTCTGTCTGTCTGTCTGTCTGTCTGTCTGTCTGTCTGTCTGTCTGTCTGTCTGTCTGTCTGTCTGTCTGTCTGGCCCCTGCATAGATATATGTTGGACCATCACTCGTAATTTATTTTGCTCTAATTTGCCTTACTTTGCATTCGTCTGATAATGAAAAGCCATCTCTCTGTCTCTGTCTATCTGTCTCTCTGTCTCTACCTCTGTCTCTCTCTTCCTCCACACATATATATATGTGTGTGTGTGTGTGTGTATGTGTGTGTCTTTCTATTTATATCTGTGCTTCTTTGTCTTTTTCATCTCTGTTAATGTGATCAACATTTCGATCTGGCGCTGAGTATTATGCAAGGACATGTACGAGCAACGAAAGCGACCATTGCCGACTGCTATAGGCCTACATCATGCGATAGGTTGGCCGCAGGGAAAACCAAGGGCGACCAAAAGACATTTTTACCCTCAAGTTGGATGCTTTAAGCCTAACCTTGAGTCTAACGATTTCAATATAGATGTCCAGTATATAGCGTCATAACCTTGAGTATATTAGCGCACTCAGAAACCCCGGTGAATGAAATGGTTTTCCAGACACAGCCTTGTATGTCGGTGAGTAAAGTTGGAGGTCTAAATGGACATTCATGGGCGTCCGGAGGTGAGGTAAGCGGGGGCATTTGCCCCTCCCTGGATTTTGCATATATTTAAAAAAAATAAATCAAATCTTTTGAATATTATGATTATTACAACAGTTCCAACAAGATTTTCAATGCGCAGAAACAATTATTTAGGTAAACTCCTTGACCATTATTTATTTCTAAAGTTGTGAAGTGTTCTGTGTTCGCGAATAGCTATGCAAAAACGTCATTTTGCCCCCACCCACAAAATTTTGCCCCCCCCACAAAATTTTGCCCCCGTACAAAAATTTTTTACCCTACAAAAATTCATGTGATGTTCCATATGTTTGAGAATGCTGTAAAAATTTGTAACAAAAATATCGATGTCGTTTAGAAAACGAGCAACAATAGTCTTGTCCATTTGTTATTAACATATGTAGGCCTACAGAATTACCAAGTTCATCCACTCTTTTGTTTTTCGTAAGTATGTTTCAGCCGGTTTTTAAGACGTGCAAACTTGTTCACATTGTCAGGTGTGAGTACTTATTAAGGATGTTTCCGGTAGTAGAAAAAACAAAGCCTTCCGCATGGAACAGCATATTTGCAGGTAATCGTCCTAGATATTTTCTGTGCTAACTTTGCATTGCAGTGCTCGGCAAAACTGTATTTGCGATTCAAATCTAATCGCGATGAATTTTTTAATCGCGTTAATCGTCCAGAAAATTTAACGCGTTAATCGCGTGCGTTAACCACGATTAATCAACAGCCCTAAATAATATTATATATATATATATATATATATATATATATATATATATATATATATATATATATATATATATATATATATATATATATATATATTGTTAGCTTGTTAGTCTAGAGGTGAAATGTGAGTTTAAATGATACGAGAAATGACAAGGAAAACGAAGACTTTCGCAATATTGATAAAACGTATATTTACACTATGTACATAATTGAAACGATACTCACACATACAAGACAAACGAAACGTCAAAAGACAGACTCTCCGAGAAGACGCCTGCACAAACTCCACAAAGGAAGATACAACTCGAGAACCGGCAATTAAACATGAGTAGCGACCACGCAGGGTACACTCTCTGAAAATGACCACAAAAGGGTACTTACAATGCGTGACACAACCAGTGCACGTCTTACGCCTTACTTAACTAAAACCGGTCTCCCCGTCGACACAAGAACCATGCTATATATAGTCAACGAGACCATCCTACTTCTAGCTTCAAACGAGGTGCGTCTTAACTAAGGTTAGAAAGTGCACGTGAGGATGATAATGGCGGGATGGCAGAAGGCCACTCACAACAATATATATATATATATATATATATATATATATATATATATATATCCAGGGTTTCGGTAAAAGGGGCTGGATGGCTGTAACAAACCCTGGGCCAGCGTATTATTAATACGTGCTTAAACGAATTGATATGAAACGCCAGAAATAAATAGACTGAAACAGAAAGTATAATTGATACATTCAAACAGAGACAAGCAGACAAAATGAAATCAACAAAGAGAGATGGAAAGGCAGATGGAGACAAACAAAACGACATCCATAAAAATACAGATAAAACAAATAAAAGGACGATCAAAGACAGACAGACAGACAGACAGAAAGACAGAAAGACAGACAGACAGACAGTGATCAAAACATACAGCTAGATACAGACAGACAAGCATATGTGCTCAGATAAAGAGACATAAACGGACAGACTTACACAAGTACACAGACAGGTAAAGAAATATAAATAGCCTGCATAAGAAACGAAACAAACCCGCAGATAAAGACAGAGAGACAGAGAGACAGAGAAAGCCAGATGGAGAAAGCCAGAGAGACAGAGATAGAGAAAGCCAGAGACACGGAGATAGAGAAAGCCAGAGACACAGAGATGGAGACAGCCAGAGAGACAGAGATAGAAACAGCCAGAGAGACAGAGATAGAAACAGCCAGAAACAGAGATAGAGACAGCCAGACACACAGAGATAGAGACAGACAGAGAGACAGAGATAGAGAAAGCCAAAGAGACAGAGAGATAGAGACAGCCAGAGAGCCAGAGATTTAGACAGATAATTAGCGAGAGAATATGAGAGATAGGTGGAGATGAAGAAGATAGAAAACAGATTTCTATTTTTCTAGATCATTTTCCCTGGAAATTGCCGTCAGGTGCGTTTCGATTTCTGACAGTCGCCCACGCATCTACT
>OY744612.1:14281284-14286284 GCA_963556255.1 Allolobophora icterica
TGACTGGCTGGATAGATGGACAGATGGATGGAGCTTGAATCAGAACATTCTGAGATACAACCACCACCACACCCATCCATCCATCCATTCATCCGCCAATTCTCCCTTCCACCCACATACCAATCCATCCATCCATTCATCCATATATCCATCCATCCACCCATCAAAACTCCCTTCCACGTATACACATCCATTTATCCATCCATACCATCCATCCATCATTCCATTCTCCTTTCCATCCACAAATACATCCACCCATCTACCTAGTCTATCCATCCATCCAACCACCCTCCTATCCTCCATTCCATCCACAAATACATCCACCCACCCACTCATCCACCCATCCACCCACCTACACATCCATCCAAAGGGCGGATAGATGGTTGGATGGATATCCATCCATCTATCCATTCATCTATCCATCTATCCATCAATTCATCCATCCTCCATTCCACCCACAAATCCACCCACACATCCATCCATTCGTCCAGCCAGCCATTCCGCAAAGACATTAAGCAAATTATTATCGCATGTGGATTTGCTGAACGCGTTCGATCGATGTTATTTACATAAACCGATGGCGTAGTATAACCACGAAATAATGATAACAACAACAACAACGCAGTCATTATCAACGCAATTCAAAAGACACAAACAAAATGAAACGGAGTCTATACTCACATCTAACGATGACAGAGCTTACATCAACAAGGGAATCTCAAAGAGAAATGCTTCAAAGGTTACACAGAGTGAGAGGAAAAAGCCGTGGACTGAAAATGTCAAAGCAGCGCTTAGAGCAGCAAACTCGATCCGCTACATCGCTAAGGTCAGGTCGCCACCAGAATGCTGGTAGGACCGAGTGATACGTAATTATGCTCACATGTCTACACATGTCGTCTGTAACTTAACTATCCAGTCAACTGACTCAAAACGGAGTTTAGTGTTCAGCTAACTTTAATACCATTTGACGATGTAGTCTACATTAACTCCAATCTACGACGATGTTGCACCATTTCCATTTCCTGTTCTATTTTAGTCTTCTTCCGGTTCTCCGTCTCAGGCAGATTCGAACGTCTGTCGTCGCCACTCATCCCGATGCGGGCCTCTTCCTTGGGTCTGCTGTATCCATCCTCTATCTGGTCCAGCATCATCTGTCTTGGTCTTCCCTTGTCCTCTTCCCCTCCATTCTTCCCTCTATGGCAGTTCTTAGTAGGGAGTCCCTCTCAGCGTGTCCTATCCCCTTCCTTTATCTTTCTCTTATTGTGTACATGAAGGATCTTTCTTCTCCAATCCTTCTCATCACTTCTTCATTTGTTACGTGTTCCCTCCTGCTTATTTTCTCCATTCTTCTCCAAATCCACATATCAAAAGCCTCCAGTCTCTTGACATCCTCCTTCCTCATCGTCCATGCTTCCGCCTTCGTACAGCACCACACTCCACACCAGTGTCTCTACCATTTTCTTTTTCAGATTCCTGTTCACTTTCCTCTCAGTTGCTCTTTCCGTTTTGAGAAGGTCTCTTTGCCCAGTGCCACATCAAAACATCCATCCCATCACACCATAGGCC
Source organism: Allolobophora icterica (assembly GCA_963556255.1). NCBI lineage: Eukaryota > Metazoa > Annelida > Clitellata > Crassiclitellata > Lumbricidae > Allolobophora > Allolobophora icterica. The sequence continues at coordinate 14,282,851 of OY744612.1, forward strand.
TATATTTCATCATATATTTTTTATCATATCATAATATGTTCTATGAGAACATTATTTTGATTTTGATCCGTAGTACATGACTCTATTACGTCGAGCCAAGTGACCCTCATCGATCTTTAACACTTTAACTAAAATTGACTAAGAACCCAATGCAGCTCGTCGTTAAAGTGTTAAACATGAAGCCAACGGAATCCACATAATTTTCTGTACAGCACAGTCCTATAGCAGAGTGATCCACAAAAGAATCCAGCTGAACTGTCAATCCGACGGGATCCTGTCGGTGAGCGTAAACGTGTGTTGTGAGCGTTTCATTCGGATCAATGTCCTCCCGAATGTAACAGACCAGAGACTCCGATTGAGGAGTCAACGAAATCCGTGGTTGGAATTTCGTTGGTCGGCTGAGTAAGGGATTATCAATGGTTTCTCTTCTGTTCGCAGGCCTAACCTACCATCTGCGTTTTCATTCACATCCTCTACTCTTCTCTATTCTTTCTCAAATACACATAAACAGATACACACATACATATATGCATACATACACACATACACAAATGGCAGACATACATGCATACATACATACATACATACATACATACATACATACATACATACATACATACATACATACATACATACATACATACATACATACATACATACATACATACATACATACATACATACATACATACATACATACATACATACATACATACATACATACATACATACATACATACATACATTCATAGGATTCCATACACGCAAATATGCATATAGTTAAACATCCATACATACATAAATACGTACATGCATAGTTATATACATTACTCGTGCTAAGCAATATATATAGAAAGAGAGAGAGAACTATAGAACGGTTGTGGAACGAACTCACCTCAGAAGAAACCTTTTCTGTCAACGATGGTCTTTGCTGTCGTCATCGGAAGTTCAACAACAGCACCGCGGCCTATTGTACGTGGGCGGCCGTCTGCCTTCCCGTCTGTATCCGTCTATCTGTCTGTCTGTCTGTCTGTCTGTCGCTGTATCTTTCGTTATTGTATTGGTTTGTAGGTAGATCTGTCCCTGGCGTCCACCTATCAACGAGTCGTATAAATAAAGTCTGAGTGACTGAGCAAGATAATGAGTTAGTCAATGAATGAATGCGTCATCAAAGTGAGTCAATCACTCGGCGAGTAAAAGTGAGTCATCGATTCAGTCAGTCATTCATTTCTTTAGTCATTCATTCAGTCAGTCAGTCAGTCAGTCAGTCAGTCAATAAGCCAGTTAGTTAGTTAACTAGCAAGTCAGTCAGTAAGCCAGTCAATCAATCAGCCACCCAGTTGAGTAGCTATTCTTTGAGTCAGTCAATCAGCCAGCCAGTCAGCCAGTCAGTGAGTTAGTCAATCAGCCAGTTTTTCAGCCAGTTAGCCAGCCAGTCAATCCGCATGCAACTCTTAACGTTAAAGAGTAGTTAGCCAGCCTCAATCTCTCTTATATATGCCAATCCGCCATACCTGTATCCGTCCACTTCTACGCCTCAGTCCGTCTACCCGACCGCCTGCCTGTCTCACTCTTCCCTGCTTCGATTTCCGTTAGGGTCCATGCCAACCGTCAGAGACCGCAAGCAGGCAAAGCACAGAGCACGAACACCCGCTCATCCATCGCACCTCCATCCATCTTTCCATCCATCCATTGATGCAATCGTCTGCTCGTCCATCCGTCCATCCATCCGTCCATCCATCCATCCATCCATGCGTGCGCCCTTCCAGCCTCTCTCTGCAGCCCACTCACTCATCATCGATGCCAAAAGACGCCAACGCGGCCGCGCGCACATACGCACACGTACAGACGCAGGCACTCCGTGTGTCTTCAAACCACACCCACAACCAGATACCGATCAATATCACACATATAAACATCTACATACATATATATATATATATACATACGTATATATATATACAGAGAGTGTCATACACACATATATGGGCATATTTATACATGTATATATATATATAAGGAAATGGATGGATATATATTACCTATTTGGCAGTATCAAAAATATATGCTGTCAAGCATTGCACCAGTCACGTCGATTCATGGATCGTCTAGATATTTATACGCGCAGCATTTTGATATATATATATATATATATATATATATATATATATATATATATATATATATATATATATATATATATATATATATATATATATATATATATATATATATATATATATATATATAAGGAAATGGATGAGGTGCAGTGGCCGTTAATGTTGGATGCTGGTGCCATGGTTGCTGGGTGGTGGTGAGGTAGAGAGAAGCGATCAATAGAATATCTGGGCGCCATTGTGGTGGGAAAGGAGAAAAGACGGGAGAGGAGAGGAGACGGGAGGTGAGGAGAGTAGAAAAGAAGAGGCAGAGGAGAAGAGGAGAGGAGGGCAGAGGAGAGGAGAGGAAAGGAAAGGAAAGGAGAGAGAAGAGGAGAAGAGAGGATGGAGAGCAAGGCAGAGCATAGGAGAGGAGAGGAGAGAAGAGGAGGGCAGAGCAGAGCAGAGGAGAGCAGAGAAGGAAAGGAGAGGAGGAGAGAGGAAAGGAGAGAGAAGTGGGCAGAGGATAAGAGAAGAGAGGAGAGCACTGGAGAAGAGATGAGATAAGACGACAGAGGAAGAAATGAGGAGAGGAGAGGAGGAGAGAAGAGGTGATGAGATGACAGAGGAGATGAGGAGAGGAAAGGAAGAGAAGAGGAGAGGAGATGAGATGACAGAGGAAGAAATGAGGAGAGGAGAGGAGGAAAGAAGAGGGATAGGAGATGAGATGACAGAGGAGGAGATAAGGAGAGAGAGGAGGAGAGGAGATGTGATGAGAGGAGAGAAGAGGAGGAAGGAGGAGAGGAGAGCTCTCAAGACAAGCATAAAGACCGATTCCTTAGAGAGACCAATTCTTTCCGTTGCTAATGATTCAGTCAGGATCAACAACACACTTGGGACAATTTGCTCTCAGAGGCCAGAAATAGTTCGCTATATAAATGCTGAACGCCTGGAACATCTTGAGAACCACTTACGAGATTAGTTATTGACGATGCGACGACGACGTCAACTCTGCTGACAAACATCGATGACGAAAGCGACGACGATTATGATAAGGACAACAGTAATTATGATGATTATGACGACAACGACGATGGCACTGAGAGTGTTTCAGAGATGGTGACAATGATGACGACGACGATGACTAAATCGACGAAATATAAAGTGATGAAGACGAGGATGCGGACAGTCAGGCATTGAACCTTAGACAGACATACAGAGAGAGAGAGAGAGAGAGAGAGAGAGAGAGAGAGAGAGAGAGAGAGAGAGAGAGAGAGAGAGAGAGAGAGAGAGAGAGAGAGAGAGAGAGAGAAGAGAGAGAGAGAGAGAGGAGAGAGA
>OY744612.1:14290166-14465166 GCA_963556255.1 Allolobophora icterica
GTTGAATCCTAGCGACTGTATGGTCAACCTTCTCCATGTGCTCCGATTTCTCGTTGCCTCTCTCAGCTCCGAGATGTTCATCTTCAATGCCTCCTGTATCTCGTCCATCCATCTCCTCCTTGGTCGTCCTCTCCTCCTTCTGCCCTCCCCACACGCCAACATCATCTCCTTTTCCAGCCCATCTGCACGCATCACGTGTCCAAAGTATGACATCTTCTGCCTGGACGCTCTCTGCCCCAACGTCAAACTCCCTCTCCAGTGTCCTATTTCTTCCAGGATATCCTCGTTAGTTCTCTTCTCAGTCCAAGAAACCCTCAACATTTTCCTCCAGATCCACATTTCACATGCCTCAATTTTCTTCTCCAATGCCTTGGTTTTTGTCCATGTTTCGCATCCGTAAAGCACCACTGGTAAGATCATTGCTTTAACAATTCTTGTCTTCGTTCCCAAACTCACTGATTTGTCCTTCCATATTTTTTCCAGTCCCTGCGTTGCCGTCTTCCCCAATGTAATTCTCCGTCGTATTTCTCGTTCGCATCCACCTTCACTCTCCATCATGGCCCCCAAGAAACAGAAGCTTGATACCACCTCTATCTCCTCTCCATCTACCTCAAAATAACTCCATTTCTCAGTGGTCATTATCTTCGTCTTTTTTATATTAAAGTACATTCCTGCTTTCTCGCTAGCACATTTTAGCCTTCTGATGTTATCCTTCAGTTTCTCCTTTTTTTCCGCCAGCAGTGTTGTGTCGTCCGCATACCTTAAATTGTTCACTATCCTTCCAGCTATCCTCACACCCTCCGCCTCATCATCAAAACCTGCCTCCCTCATTATCCTTTCTGCATATAGAATGAATAGGTATGGTGATAGTATACATCCCTGTCTGACCCCTTTCTTTATTCGAAAACTTGAAGTGTCGCCATGTTCTGTCCTGACCACCGCCACCTGATTGCCATACAGGTTCTTGAGGAGAGTTATCAGATGCATGGGTATGCCCATTTCACTCAGTGTTTTCCACAGCAGAGCATGATCAACGCAGTCGAATGCCTTGCTGTAATCTATAAAACAAAGATGTACCTCTTGTCCATATTCCCTCTACCTTTCCATTATCCATCTTAGGTTTGCAATATGGTCTCTTGTGCCTCTCCCTTTTCAGCTTCGCGACTGTTAAATATTTATATTACAAGCATAATAATAATTATAGGCTTCATATTGATGAAGACGACGACGATGACGATGACGACGACGACGATGATGATGATGATCATGATAATAATAAAAATAATACTTTAGGGGCCTGTGGGGCCTCATAAAAATTCTGCCATGTGCAAGAATACGTTCTACAGGTCCTGAAATCACTGGCACACAGAGTAGCTTTTCAAGCACCGGATGTAAATGTACAAGTTCTGAGTCTGTTTTGAAATCATTCCATGGTAAATAACGAGAAGTCAAAATAATTGTCCAAAAGAACAGTAAAGCCTCATTCACACCGTGTAACTACTAAAGCAATTGTATTAGTAATTATTGGATACATTTTAAAAATTCTTGCGTTTTCTTAAATGACTGCTCATATTGTCAAAAGTCTTGGTCTTGATCTTGCAAGACCAAGACCAAGACTTTGAACCTCAAGACCAAGACCAAGACTTTTGGTCTCAAGACCAAGACTTTTTAAACGAACTCGAGTGCACTCGAGACCAAGACCTTGGTCTTGAGGACAACAAGACCAGAGGCGCGTTTACAGAAAACGGGACCCTAGGCGCAAAAATGTTGGGGGCTCTTCTGAACTTGTTTGATGACATTTTGCACAAAGTCAAAATGAATTATTAGCCCAAATAAGCAAAACAATTACAATAATATACTTTATGTGAATGGTAAACTGTAAAAAATAGAAAATAAATTATATTTAACATATTTCAAAATTCACAAATGTTATTTTGTATAACTGAACAAATATTTTCATTAGTTTGGGTCCATCCTAGATTTGGGGGCCCTAGGCTCGCGCCTAATGCGCCTGTACGTAAACGCGCCTCTGAGAAAGACTGCCAAAGATCAGAAGCTCTCAACAGGGTGTCAACTGTCAACTATTTGCAAACAAATGCACGTATTCTTATCCATGTATGCATGCAGTCCTACGTGTTAAAGATTAATTATATGATATGCACGCAAAGACCCAGATATATGTACTCAGACGACCTGCTATTTATCTTATTCTAGCTGAGCAATGATCTTAATGACTCGCCAAGTAACAATCCTTTTCAACAGATAGCATCGGTCATTATGCTCTGGCAGACTTGCCACAACTCTTGGGCAATTTGCCAGCATAATTTAGCACATTGAATTCTATTTTGGTCTTTGGTCTGAATGAAGCTGTGCCCCCAGTTTAAGTACAACTTGGCGCTCTCCCTTCGATATGCTGTAACATTTGCATCAAAGAGGGCACAAATATCGAAACTAATGGTTTCCGAGGTTTCGCAAACTTCGACAGTGCGATCACGTGAAGGAACAAGGATTCGAACCCGAGTCGTTGAGTACAAAATCCGACACATTAACCGCAAACGAAACCTGTTCAAACTGCAACCATGAAATACCGATCCTGTGGCCGAGGTCACCATTTTGAATTTGACCTTGAGTCGAACATACGACCTCTAAGGGGACAGTAATGTTGACACCCACTCAACAGTATTCACTTAAGATTAAAAGGCTTGTTGACGTCGACCTTATATGTATGCATTCCTCTTTTAATAACTACTAGTATCCGCTGTTTGCCTTCACACATCCTTAACTTGGTAAGCACTGCGGCAAGACATCACTTACTTTCGCATCTATCGGCTCACGTACACCTTTAGGCTGTCTAATAACATTGTCGTGCACACTTCACACGCCCGAGCTCCAGCCAATCAGCTTTCGACTTACCTGTCCCACCTGCGCACACCTGCAATGTATTATTAATTGCGCTGAGCGCGGACAGGCGTGACGCTGGATTGACGTAGCTACCAGCTGCATATACAAAGACCCAGGCATATATACGAAGTATATAAGATACGCGGAACATGTATGTATCGATATACTATAATGTGCACGTTATATGTGTTTATACCACATGTAGGCCACTGTATATAGGCTACGTTTATGTCTTTTGTATGAGAAATTTGCTACCGAATTGGTATTCGGTGACGTGGTGAGCGTTAGCTGTATGTACGAAGGCCTGGCACGTTTGCGTTCGAAAAATTCATTGTAAGCGCTTAACTAAGCGAATTCTACAGCTTAGTCTCATCGCGTTTGTGAAAAATCTCTTATCGTTGGCGGATCATAAATTAGGCCTATATCAGGTAAAGTCTATAGAATCCAGGACCTCCACACAAGACGAGGCGGAAGGTTGACCGTGACGACTTGCGGAGCTGACATTGGAGGCAGATTAGAAGAAGCCAACTTAACGGTAAATCAACCCCATTATCCAGGTGCCGATCATGTAATCGGAGTGTGTTTTTTATACGCAGATAACATATTGCAATGCAAGTATAAGCATAATGAGAGTATGCCGCAATGTTACTAGATGTGATATTAAAGAATAATAAGCCATCCAGGGCTACTAAAGGCTGTGCATTGGCGAATCAAGCCATCTAATTTTCGTCTTAGGTTTGGCCGTCCCCTCGAACCGCACTATAGGCCTTCAAACCCACATTCAGATCCACTACTGCAGGACTCTGTCCTTGTTCAGTTGTCATATACTGATCTTCTGTGTGTAGGCTATAAATTGGGCTTTCTATAGGTAAATAAGCTTGTCAACCCAATCCTTCTGTTGACAATCCTTCTGATTAAATCCTTGTTCTCTTCGTACTTAACGCCTATTTAACGTTCACCTTTTGAACACTAATTCTACGTATAAGTATAACCTGAATTAATCAGCAACACAGTTTAATATCTTTTCAGTTTAATAAGAAACAAACAGACAGAACTCAATTCGATTACAACTCAACTAGTCAGCCACACTACTACAGCGAACACACTCGAATTCAAACTTCTCTAGTCAGCATAATTCTTCGCGCCTCTTGACACACCTGTCTTCTGTGCGCTTAAAGCCCTAGGTTTTAGGTTTGGCGGTTTCCCTCGTAGAATGAAGTGACCAACGACTGTAGGCGGTTCAAGTAAGCATCTGTCGGCCAATGGGCGTTGATTTCATTTTGGTTTACACATCTTACAAGCATAGGCTGCTGAATTTAATTATATGCATAGCCTAGGCAACATCGTCCGCTTTGTGGAATGGAGGCGAGGCGCAGGGACGGTCGGTCGATCGGTGGTAGCCCCCACCCTAGGCCCTTCACCCTCCCTCTGGCCTACCCCGATCAATTGACCACTTGTATATATAACCGAGCTTTGGGTCGTAAACCTGTATATAAATGCCAGCTGTTGATGCTGTCACCGTTGCCTTATTATACCCGGAACACTAAAGACAATAAGCTGTATTTCATATTCTAAGAATTTGCACCAGTATCAGATGCTAATATACAGCCTAAGGAAGAGAGACTAGGTCACATGCCAAATTATGCTAATGAACTTAGGAAATGAACTTAGGAAATGTCCTTTCACAATTGAGTCTTGGTTTGCAGTACTCATTCTAGTTTTAATTTCGCTGCAGCAGAGTTGAGCTTCGTAATTTCTTCACTTCATAGCCATTTTAAATCGCATAGTCGATACAGCTTATATCTCGTGTCTGTATATTATATTATTATCTTATTTCAGTAGTGGACCTTATAGTAGTATAACATTGTATTTCGTTAGTGGACATATATTAGTATCATTATATCGAACTATTTCCAAAGATGGATGGAGACTACGCTGTACCAACGACACCGACTTCAGGTGTTGCAGTTGGCAACATGCGAACATTTAAAAAACGGTTGTCTGATGGATCTACCAAGAGTTATAGCTACCCTTACGTTTCTGTAAGGAAACATTTTGAATTAACTTTTACAACCGACAGTGATAAACTTAAATTTGAGCAAAAATGTGAGGACATTCGCTTGGCGTTGGGAGTAAAAAGTTTGAGAGAAGTTCTGGTGAAAGTCATAATGGATGTTGACACCAATAAGCTCTCTTCTGCAACTCAACATCCGCAGCAGACACTCACGATGTCTTCAGTCACGGAAGAAGTAAGTGAATCAACTTCACTGACTGATCCAGCATCTGTCACAGCAGCAATATCAGCAGCTCCAGCAACAGCTTTGGAGACTGCACATGAGAATTTTGTTGGGCAGTGCTCCAGCATTGCCCAGTTGATCGACACAATCTCACAACATTCATCCACATGTGTGACGCCGTATTCAGTGAAGTCATGGACACACAGTGGTCATGTGCTGTCGGTGGATATGGAGTGTGCGAAAAAACACTCCTTTCAGTGGAGTTCCTCATCCACAATAGACAGCGAGCGGAAGGAATTTGAAGTCAACCACCGAGTGATGTTGAGCTACCTGGCCTCTGGTATGACACCCATACAGTACGAGCGCTTTAGCGACTTCAGTCGGTTTGGACTATTGTCAGACCTTTTCCGCAGGAGGAATATGGTTACATTTAGTGCCATTTCTGAGAACCTGCGAAAGCAATCTATATTTGGCGCTAGAGCGCAGGAGTCTTCACTGTCGCCTGATGGAGCTATCTCTATAATGACTGACGCACGACATCATTGTAGACGAAATAGTTATCACACCGACCATGTTGCTATAGGGTTGAAAACTCACAAAGTCGTTGATATTCAACACATTAACGGGAATGATGATAACTGTTCACAGCGTCACGAGGCAGTGGGATTCGACAGGATGTACGAGAGCCTGGATCTCAGCAACATTAAAGTTGCCCATCATGTGCATGATCGAAACATGACAATCAACAAGCGCCTACGTGAGAGGAAGCAAGCCAGGAATTCCAATGACCGCTGGCACTGCACCCGTCCTATAACAGCCGGGGTGAAAAAAATTGGGCAAGGAGCACAAAAAAACATTGGAAAAACATGGCATCCCGAGCTTTCTGACAAGGGTGCTGCCATTCGAAACCACGTCTATTGGTGTATGGACAATTGCAATGGAGATGCCCAAACCCTGCGTAAGCTCATAGAATCATGCATCCCTCATTTTCAGAACAACCACAGCAAGTGCCATGAAACTTCCCACTGCAAAGAGCCGGGGCATATGATTGAAGTTCGAATTGTTTCAAATGAGGCTGCAATTACAATGCTCCAGGACTTTCTTCGGTCGTTGGTAGTGTACAAGCACGCTGAAGATTATGTCAAAGGCCACGACACATTTTATGTGGAAAGTTTTAATAACGTTTGTCTGATCTATCTGGATAAACGGATACACTACGGGAATTTAATGTACGAGCTGCGGAGCAATCTGGCTGTCTTGGACTGGAACGAACACGTCGACAGACCATACACGTCTATATGCACGACTGTTCGTTCGAAAAACCCACGTCGCCAAATCGGGAAAAAAGTGTATCGGCGCAAGACCTACGTATTTGTTGAGAACATTTGGAATTTGTACATTGCCGTGTGGTCAGCATCTAAAGCAATATCGGAGTCTGTGACAGAAACTTCTGCAGATAAGGAGACCTGCCAGAGTGAAATCTCTTCGGACGAATCCGATGACGACCAATTAGGAGACAGTGAGAGCTTTTCAAATGAAAGCAATGCACCCTACACAGTAGAATAACCGTAAGAGCTGTGACAATATTGTATGATACACTAAAATCAAACATATCAGTGCTACATAACCATCAACCGTCATTACACATAACCACCTTAGCATTCTGCTGTCTACTCTGCTTGACCTCCCCGGATTTTGGCCTGGCATAGGACAGAGAGATGTGTGGCAGAGCTGATGTGTGGCAGAGCTGACTGCTATCACACGCGTCCACAGGTGGCGGATAGTGGAACGACCTCTAGAAATAGAGGTCAGCTGCGAAATAAGCAGGGTTATATCTGACGAATAAGCAGTCGCGGACCAACAGCGGCAAGGCTAGTAGGGCACACTGTAGAAAAAGAGTGGCATTTTGCTTGACAACTAAAAGCTGCAAATATCCAATAACAGCCTTGTGACATGGGAGCACATGACTCAATTTAAATAAGCCTGATGACCCTCTGCCTAGCGGGCATGTGTTCATCACCAAGACTAGGTCCACAGCGGAAAACTGTGGTTGATGCCACGAAGGGCATCCGATCTGTAACAAGATGCTCCAATCTGTATAAAAATGAATCTGTGGCTTACCCCCCCTCAACGAGGTCCTAATCCAAGCAAGAAAAAAAGAAGATTGAACGGACAAGGGACTGTGGCCATTGCAAAATTGATTTGACATAGCACTTATGAAAAACCTAGTCTCCGTAACGTGGTTTTCGTGTGGCGCCGAGCAATTGAGGGCAATTCAGGTTTAAATCCACCTCTGAGTAGGAATCTTGAAGAGGCGCTATATAAATTTAAAATGGGGGAATGTTATGTTACATTGAATCATAGCTATGACAGGTGTACATAAGCAGCTCACAATCGATAAAATTCTGCTTTATGTCAGAAAGTAAGTGTACAATAAAAATCTCTCTGTCTAAACAAAGTCCGGCGAATTATCCAAAGTATCAATGTTACTCCCACTTGTGGCCCATGTAAGGCGTGCCTGTTGGATTCGGATACAACGATCTCACTTTTCGCACTACGCAATCTGGCATTATTTCCCGCATGTGAAGTACACCGTTCGATTCCGTTAGTTTCTTGGCCAGATATAATGGGCTCGTCCACCCACCCAAGTTGCAAATGATCTTCCAATATTTTCCATAAATTACTCTTCGTATTGGACTGTTAGCTGCATGCGCTGCTTGTCCTCCGCCAAGCCAACCTGGAGATGCAGAACCCACGCACGGAGAGAGAAAACAAAGAGGACAGGCGCCTTCCGATTGATGATTTTCACCCTGCAGCTGCAAATGATCAGCTGACACTTGAATGTCATGACTGTTTTGAGCCTCAATTTCTGACTCTGTACTATTTCCATTGGACGCGACCAAGACCTCCTTCGAAGCGGCATCCATACAAGATTTTCTTCTCTTTGGTGGTTCCAACTCTGCAATTGGAACAAAGGCAGTTTCGATTGGTTGGAGATATATTTATAATGTCATCAACATACAATTAGCTCTTTCGACTTGACTTGAACGACAGCTTAGCTGGGTTATGCATATGTTTATTGTCTTATTACATATCGTAATAATAATAATCATGGTAATTTTAATAATTACATTTTTAATTGGCCATTTATTATCATTACTGCTGTTACTGCTGTTCACATCAGTTGTCATTATACTAACATTGCTGATGTTATTATTACTATGTATTTCTATAGCATGGTTTGAGCTAAATATTTGCAAGGATAATAAATGCAATTTAATTTAATATTTATAAATCTTAGTTCAATCTTATTTGCGCACGTATAGCGCTACCTGAAGAACAATAGGGCCTACTTGTACAGGGTTCACCACACAAAACAATTTATACAATTTCAGTATATATATATATATATATATATATATATATATATATATATATATATATATATATATATATATATATATATACGCATCGTCTTCATAATTACCAATTTTTTCAAAATTCCAGTTGTTGTGAGCAAAAAATGCCCGTATGGCTTCCTCTTGATCGCCATCTACCACAATAGTAAGTTCGTATTTGTTCATGGCAATCTAATCGCATATAGAAACTACAGACTTGTTTCTCAACCCTGTAAGTATCTTCATAGCAATGAACTCCATAGTAATATGAGTGTATGGGGGGGTAAATTTGGATAATTGGAACAACTTGTATACATTCTAGAAGTACAGGTATGACCTCTAGCCAGCTTACCTGGCTTTCGTATACACAAATTAGTCGACCCACAGCTCGGTTATATATATACAAGTGGTCAATTGATCGAGGTAGGGCCTGTACGGGGTATGCCCTGTCGGGTCTAGTCTGCCCTAGCGATGCATCTCCATCCATCCGTCCGACCGCTAGAGGGCCAGAGGGAGGGTGAAGGGCCTAGGGTGGGGGCTACCACCGATCGACCGACCGTCCCTGCGCCTCGCCTCCATTCCACAAAGCGGACGATGTTGCCTAGGCTATGCATATAATTAAATTCAGCAGCCTATGCTTGTAAGATGTGTAAACCAAAATGAAATCAACGCCCATTGGCCGACAGATGCTTACTTGAACCGCCTACAGTCGTTGGTCACTTCATTCTACGAGGGAAACCGCCAAACCTAAAACCTAGGGCTTTAAACGAACTCTAATAATATACATATAGCGCGCCGCTGCCGATATCGGCCGGCCGCGCGTGTCACTAAGACTAAACGTTATACATCTATCATATATACATATACACGTGAAACTAAAGTAAGCGCACTAAATATATACGCCAATATCTCGCACTGCAAGACTGTACACAAAACTCAGTTCACATTACCTCCTTCCTTTTTCTGGAATTGAGCAAATTAAATTTCAAAATTTGCGAAATTACCAAAATACATGAAACATATATATATATATCTAAATAATTAATAAACAGTCTTACGATTACTTATAACCTTGACAAACAATCAGCAATAATATTCAATCTGCCCTTCTTGTACTTCACCTCAACATCAAAAGTTTGTAAGGCTAACGCCCAACGCACAAGTTTAGCAGACTTAGACATTGACTCAGTCAAATATGTAAGAGGATTGTGATCAGTAAAAATGAAAATTTTTGATCCAATTATAATTTCTTTTAACTTGTTTAGAGCCCAAACAATAGCATAGGCTTCCTTTTCCACAGTAGCCCATCTCTTCTGGGTATCAGTTAATTTCTGACTGATAAATGACACAGGGCGTTCTATTCCCTTGTCGTCCATCTGTGTTAAAACAGCACCGACTGCAAAGTCACTACTATCGCAGTACAAATTGAATGGTTTTCCCACTTCAAAAACATATAACACTACTTTGGATCGCACAGCCTCTTTAAGTAAATCAAATGCTTGCTGATGTTCAACAGTCCAATCAATCTTATCAGAAACACGTTTACTAGTTAAATCAGATAAAGGTTTCGCAATCTGTGCAAAGTCCTTAATAAACTGTCTGTAATAATTAAAAAATCCAAGCAGTTGCTTAACTTGCTTCTTAGTTTCTGGGATCTTCAAATTACTCAAACTTTCAATTCTGTCTGGATTCATCTTTATCTTACCAGACCCAACCACATGACCGATAAACCTTACCTCACTCTTACCAAATATGCATTTTTTCAAATTCAAAGTAACGTTATGCAATCTCATTTGCATCAAAAATGCATCTAGATGCTGCAAGTGAACTTTCCAACTGTCAGAATGCACAGCAATGTCATCAACATACGGTTCTGCAAAGTCACTTATAGGCTGTAAAACTAAATTTATCGCCTTAACAAAAGTTCGGCCTGAATTTATCATTCCAAAAGGAACACGAGTAAATTCATACAGTCCATTATGTGTTACAAAAGCTGTCTTCCATTGATCAGATTGTTTTACAGGACAAGTCCAATAAGCACTTCGACAGTCCAAAATAGAAATCACATTAGACTTTCCAACTTTGTTCAAAACGTCTCTGACAATCGGCATCGGATATTTACAATCCACTGTGAATGAGTTAATGTATCTGTAGTCACAGGCAAGTCTTAAAGATCCGTCTTTCTTTTTAACAATAACCAATGGGCTTGCCATTCTGCTCGATGATGGTTTAATAATGTTTGTTTTTAACATTTCTTTGATCTGACGTTCCACTTCTGCTCGATAAATCAAAGGAATTCGGTATGCTGCAAATTCCTTTTCATGAAATCCTGGTTTTAGTTCAATTTCATGTTCGACCAATGTACATAATCCAGGTTTTTCTGAAAATCTGTCACAGTATTTGTTCAAAACTTTCAACAACTGTTCTTGCTGAGTTACTGTCAAATGGCTAATTTGTTCAGGATCGAGGTTAAGTGAATTCTTGTCATCTTGAACCTCATTCCTCATTGGTAATTCAACCACTGAACCAAAATCTTCATCTTCTTCAACAATTAGACCACAACTTAATGCTCGAGTAACATATTTTCTGATCTTGTTGGCGTGAATTATTTTTCGACCATTTTCACCCATATCGACTAAATAAGAGTACTTTGATCTTCGATGTATGATCGTACATGGACCATGCCATCGAGAAATAAGTTTGTTTGTTGACGTTGGATACAAAACTATGACTTTCTCACCAGCTTCAAATTCTTTGTGCTTTGCTCTCTTGTTATACTGATTCGTGTATTGTAATTGCTTTTCTCGAGAGTAGGATTCTGCAAACAATAATGCTTTCTCCATATTTTCTTTGAGTTCTTTCAAATACTTTTCTGGTTTAACTCCAACATGAGGTGGTAAGTTTATTTCTCTAGTCCAACTCTCTTTTAATATTGCCAATGGTCCTCTCGGAATTTTTCCATAGACAAGCATATATGGTGATACTCCAGTAGTTGCATTCGGCACTTCTCGTAATGCCCACACTGTGAAAGGAATTATCTTGTGCCATTTCCTCGGGTTGTCTATTATCACATGATGGATCATCTTTTTAAATGTCTGATTCCATCTCTCTACTAATCCAGCAGCCTCTGGGTGTCCTGGTGTGTCGAATCTTGGACTACAGCCCATTAAATTGAGAAATTCTCTTGTCAAACTGGCTGTGAAGTTCGTTCCTTGGTCACTTGTAATCACTGACGGTACACCAACGTTCATGAACAGTTCCATCAACGCTTCACACACAGCCTTCGCTGTCAACGATTTCAATAAGAAGATTGTAGGCCATCTGGTGCACGAGTCCACAATGCATAAACAATACTTGTGACCTGCAGCAGATACTGGATCGATCGGGCCAACGAGGTCCATCGTCATTCTCTTGAAGGCGACCTCTTCTCTTGAGACTGGAGTGATAGGTACTCTATCCATCACCAGACTCCTTGCCTTTAGTTGACACTTCTCGCAAGACTTACAAAATTTCACAATGTCTCTTCTCATCTTTGGCCATACAAAAGATAATTTTATTCGTTCTCTTGTTTTCTCTTCTCCTAGATGTCCTCCAAATACCGATTCATGCGCCAATTCCATCACTTTTATTCGTCTCTCTTTTGGTAACACTAGTTGATATATCGTCTGGTCTAATATCTGATATTTCTTATGCAATAAACCGTTGATCACACAGAATTCAGATTCTTTCTCTTGTGCTAACTTCCACCACGGCTTCAACGATTCATCCTTTCTCTGTTGCTCTTCGAACTTCTTCGAATCGGCAATCTGCACCTTTTGTTCTTCGTCCATCTCTTCATCTCTATACAAGTCTCCTATCCCCACATCACATTCATTGTCTTCTTCAGTTTCATTTAATGTGCCATTCTCGCATGCAGCCATCTCTTGCTCGTTTATCTCTGATGTTACACCATCTCGCGATAAGCTTCGTTGCTCATTACTTTCGTTTTCCTCATCACTTGAACTTTCAGTTTCACTCTTCTCATCAACATCTACCATTTCCTGTTTCCGACTCTGCGCTCTCGTCATTACATTTGCTCGTACACTCACATCTCCTTGTATCGTTTTAACTTTCATCTGTGGTACGGCTTTTAATTCGGCAATTATCTCTGGATGCAACAAGAATCTTTCTGTACTGCCCATCTTTGCAATACTAGCACACATCAAAGTGACATAAGGTGTAAGTGAACACTGGATTTTACGCGGAAATCCCTCTTCTTCCACGTCACTACCACACAGTCTAACATCGACTTTCACTAACTTCGCAGGAATGGCATCTCCTGCCACACATTGCAAATTCACTTTTCCAATTTGTTCCACCTTCATGCCTTCCAGTAATTCTTCACTAATCACCGGAATCTCTGCTCCCGAGTCGCTCAGTGCTTTGACTTTCACTGGCTCTTTACCGTCTACTCCACGAATTTCAACCTCGACATATTGCAAGAACGATTTCTTCAATATTCGACTGTCATCTTTTCCTATGACTTCTCTCTGAATTTCAGCATCCAATAGAATTTCTTTTTGAAAACCACATTTCATTACCGACTTTACTTCAGTCTCTTGGTTTTCTTGACCCGTGGTTTGATTGTCTGTATCACTAACCACTTGAATCAAATTCACCCTTGTGTGTTCTTGATTTCTGCTAGAACTAGCTGCTGCCACTGGAACTGGACAAAATTTAACCAAATGTTTGTCTGAACCACAGTTGTGACAACGCTTCACCACTGTATGGTATGGTTGTGAAATACCTCGTTGTTCATTTCCTTCATATCTCTTATACTGCGTAAACGATGTGTTGCCTTCCCTCTTGGCAAACGGCGCTGACGATTTGTTAAATCCCTGACGACCAAACGTCACTTCTCTGGTCTCATTGGGTACAGGGACATTAGCCTTGACTTCTTTACCTTTAAACTGATTCCCTGTTCCTGGATTACTTTTCCACTTTCCACTCTGGCTTTGGTTTACGGAACGTTGAGAAGGATAACTGTTTATATTTGGGATCGCAAACCCAATTCGATTGTTTACATGAATGTCTGCTAAGTCTGCCACTGCACTAGCTTGAAGACAGTCAGTTCCTTCCTTCGACAATACAAACTGTAGTGGACCTGGCGGTAAACATTCTTTTAGCTTATCCGCTACCAGCAAATCAAAGAGCGTATCATACTCTCTGTTCACGTTTCGACTTCTCACGTAATAGTTTAGCAAGTTCTTCAGTCTTGCCGTAAACATCGTATAAGTCTCTTCTGTTGTCTTCTTAGCATCCACAAATCTGGCTCTGTATTCTCTCGAAGTCAACTTAAATTCTTTTAATAAGTGCTGCTTGACTCTATCATAATTGTCTAGATCATCGTATGACAATCTATTCAGAACGGTTCGAGCTTTCGGCGTCATCAATGGTAGTAATAATTTAACCCAAAACGGCTTTTCCACAGCAAAACTGCGAAACGCGTTCTCGACTGTTTCAAAATATAATGGCACCTCCATCATATCAGTTGGCATTTGAGGCAATACATGCTTCATTGCATCACCTATTTTCTTAATTTTTGACACCAAAGTTTCACTTTCTTGCTGCTTCCTTCTTTCTGCTTCCCGTTCTTCTCTCATTTGCGTTTCTTTCAATGTCAATTTTGATTTCTCCAGTTTCAGACGTTCCTGTCTTTCTGCCTCTGCCTTTTCCAAACTTTCTTTCTGAAATTTGAGTTCTTCTTGTCTGATCTGTTCCGCACGTTCTAACTCTAACGTTCGCGCTTTTTCTTTTTCTTCTTCACGCATTCTCTTTGCTTCAATCTGTTGCTGACGAACCTCTTCATCACTTTTTCTAGCTTTTTCAAATTCAATCATCTGCTCCAATCTTCTTCTTTCAGCATCTTCCCTATCTCTTTTCAACTGTTCTAACTGAATCTCAAACTGATTCTTTTGCAATTCAAGTTCTGCCTTACGCACTTGTTCTGCTTTATCTTCTCTCTCTCTTTGCAGACGCAATTCCTCTTGCCTTGCAAGTTCCGCTTTCTCTTCTTTCTCTCGCTGCAAGCGCAATTCTTTCTCTTCTTTCTCTCTCTGCAAACGTTCTGCTTTCTCTTCTTTCTCTCTCTGCAGACGTTCTGCTTTCTCTTCTTTCTCTCTCTGCAGACGTTCTGCTTTCTCTTCTTTCTCTCTCTGCAAGCGCAATTCGTCTTGTCTTACACGTTCTGCTTCTTGTCTCCGTTTATCTTCTCTATCTTCTTTCATCATCATCCACTGCATCAACATCTCCATAGACATAGGCGCAGGAGGTTTTTCAATAACCTTTTCTACGGCACCGCCAACTGCACCTTCTTCTTCGACTTCTTCCTTAACCCACACATCGGCGAGTTCCTGCATCATGTCACCACGTGACATACCTTCTAATTGTTCTTCTTTAAAACCGGCTTTCAACAAACGCTGTTTTAGCCTTTCCGTAGACATCTTCTTAATATCTGCTTGTCTTTCAGCACTTAGTTTCTCCATCTTACTTGTTTACTTTGGTGATTTCTCTTTTCAAAGAAGTCACGGTTTTTCTTGTTGTGTGAATCGATAAACAAACGGGATTTCTTTTATATTTGTTCGTGGAAAACAACGAAATTTTTATACCGTTTTCTCGTGTTCCACCGTCGATGATATCGTAAATTCGTCACACAGTAACAACGCGTAGCTTCTAACACCGTTGTAAATTCTTCAATCACCGTCGTAGATTCTTTTATCCGCCGAAGGAGGTGATAACGTGAATTTTAATCCACCGTGAGTTTATATCCACCGTGAGTATTTATTCCACCGTGAGTAATTATTCCACCGTGAGTATTTATTCCACACCGACGCTGTTCCACCGTGAGTTTTTATCCACCGTGAGTATTTATCCACACCGACGCTGTTCCACCGTGAGTTTTTATCCATCCCGCCGCTGCCACCAATAATGTCAACCCAATCCTTCTGTTGACAATCCTTCTGATTAAATCCTTGTTCTCTTCGTACTTAACGCCTATTTAACGTTCACCTTTTGAACACTAATTCTACGTATAAGTATAACCTGAATTAATCAGCAACACAGTTTAATATCTTTTCAGTTTAATAAGAAACAAACAGACAGAACTCAATTCGATTACAACTCAACTAGTCAGCCACACTACTACAGCGAACACACTCGAATTCAAACTTCTCTAGTCAGCATAATTCTTCGCGCCTCTTGACACACCTGTCTTCTGTGCGCTTAAACGAACTCTAATAATATACATATAGCGCGCCGCTGCCGATATCGGCCGGCCGCGCGTGTCACTAAGACTAAACGTTATACATCTATCATATATACATATACACGTGAAACTAAAGTAAGCGCACTAAATATATACGCCAATATCTCGCACTGCAAGACTGTACACAAAACTCAGTTCACAAAGCTCGTTTTTATAGAGCGACCTTGTAGCCTCAACCCTGCTCATTTTTCAAGGGTAAGGTCCTTCACCACCGCTGCCAGTTTGAATGGGCGTCACGTCATGTAAGGGCTTGTATACTGACCGTGCTACCCTATGATTCAAATCTTGTTCGTTTTTCTTTCATTTTCAATATCGAATAATTTATTTTTAAAGCACGAGTGATATGACGTAACACAATAGGTGAGCCGCTGGTTTTTCTCTCTCAGTTTTTAAAGCTTTTAAAAGTCTTGCTGGTTCGTCAGAACCCGTTTTTAATGCCATTGGTTTTCCCTCGGTATCCAGCCCTTGATCATCTAAATATTTTCTTGGGCTGAATTCTAATATTGATGGATTTTAAGTTACAATGTGTGGACTCGCCAAGTGATAACCAGAACATGGCTTTGTAAGCTAAGGGGTAGAAACGTTATAGCATCATATTCATATCACGTCACAACGCATGTTGCCTAGCAAATGAGGTTAAATTTAGTGACGTCTAACAACAATTAGTTGATTCCAGTTTAATTCCTCCCACTCCAGTCCCACTCCAGATAGCTACACTCCACTTTCCTTCCTCTTCAGATATCCGTGTATAATAAATAATAGGATACGGCTGAGCTAAACAGAAAAGCAGAGGGCATAGCCATCCAGTTCCATCGTATGCAGTGAACCAAATGTCACCAGAAACGCAGGCATAGGGGTCTACGCCAGGTGTGTTTCAACAAGTTCCAACTACACCGCTCTAAAGACACACCGCATCGCCATGGATCCCGTTGGAACATGATCCGGATCAGATCAGGTGTCTATAAGTGCCGTGCAAACAGGGAGCCACTCTACACACTTGATGATGGCCAGTACAAACGGTGAAGATAATAAAAAAAGACCAGCTTGAAGCGGTTACTAGACATTTTAACACATGCCAAGGTTAGAAGACCACTTCTGAAGCACTGGTAGCAAGGAAAGCGTGTAGGAACTTACTTACCAAGATCCTAAGGGCCGTAAACTAAGAAAAAAATAACCCCTCAAATTGCAAGACCTGCTTAAATTTACACCGATATTTTTAAGCTCAAGAGACGAGGTTGAACCGGAATTCGGGCAAGATGATTATGCACCGCATCGGGCCTGGAATAGGAGAATGGTCTTCCGTGACGAAGCTTAAGAAGTAGCGCCATTGGAAACACGAAATGGGAGCAATGACAATTAGATGTTAAGAATATACTGTTACACTGTGTTGCTGTAACATTCAGGGATCTATTGGTAGAGGATGTCCTAGCTCGTGGTCTTCGAGGTCGAACGCACCCCATCCCATCGAGCAGAAGGCTCGTATAGAAGGAGAATGGGACTTCAAGGACGGTCAGAAAGAGAAAGTGATTCTTCTGCTAAGGCTCGATTGTTAGTTGTGCAATCACCACATTCAGGAGACTGCATGGCTTCATGCACTTCCCAAAACAACGGCAGGATTACGGATGCCAGGAGAGGCGCCGAGAATAACCGCGTTATGTGAATTACACACATGAAAATACGGCGTGAGAGCTATCACGGATTCTCACGCATCAAAGGCAAAGGAAGCCAAAAGGCCTGGAATTGACATTGATGTCATTTGATGGGTTTCCATAAGAGCCAAAATACCGGCCATCAAAGAGCCGAATTGCCTCTTCAGATCTGACGGCAAATGGCTTGATGGGGTCACCGTAAAACCTTGAGCGAGAGGTCGTTGCTTGGCGTGGACTGTCACAGTGCCGAACGCATTCGCGGCATCGTACGGTCATATAACATCGCAAAATGACAGTTCGGCAGCGCAAAAAGCAGCTCGCAATAAGACATGCAAATATGCTGCTATCTCTGAGGCACACAGTCCATTTAATTAGTCTGTTTAGGAGTGTGTTGGCTTTTACCAATTCTTTGATATTTTCATTGATTCTTTATCGCTCTCAATCCACCCGTGACCGTCCTCATCATCACTGTCTATGTATCCGGTCGTCCTTCCATCCATCCAGGAACGTAGCTAGCTATAATTGCGTTCTGTGCCAAGCGTAAATATGCCCCCCCCCCAAAAGATCCACTTAACCAATAACGACCAAATCTCCTTGCACTGTCAGGTGTCTATCTATTAATATTATATATATATATATATATATATATATATATATATATATATATATATACATACATACTGGGGCGTCTACACCATATAAACCTTGGAACAAATGATCCATCCAAGAAATGGGGGGATCTGCCAGTGTGTGCCACCATTTTAGGGGGAAGGAAGGGAGAGGGGGAAGAAGAGGGGGAAATGGGAAGTTGCTCCAATGACTTAGATGGGGATAGACGCCCCTGTATATATACACTCTTTTATTTTTTTGTTACTTAGTTTTATTACATTTATTTCGTTCTAAATGGATATTATATTTCAAGATAAAGTAATTAGTTTAATAATTAAATCATTTCGTCTCAAAATTGTGCGCCCCCTCTTGAGTTGCGTCCTGTTCCATGGCACCGCTGGAACACCCCCCCCCGCTGCGGCATCTGCATCCGTCCAATCGTTCCTCTTCCTTTCATCATTTCCTTTTTATGAATATTAATTTTCTCTATTTTTCATTTAGCACACAACAGCGCTCGTGTCGTTAAAGAAAGCAAATCTTGCTGGTGTGAAATGCAGTCTATTGCTTCTGTCCTTCGATGTGAGGGCAAATGGATCGAGAAGGCCGTTAAGATGGCATCTTGTACTCATAGAAACCCAGCTCGCACTATGTCTGCAAGCTGCAGCCCAGGACAAGTTCAACTCAAGTCAAAAGCACCTCCGCCTAAAATACTCATTACAGGTAATACTAATTACATGCAGGTAATTCTAATGGCAGGTAAAGCTAACCACAGGTAGGCCTAATAATCATTATAGGTAATACTACCAATTTACTCCAACGACAGGAAATGCTAATGCATGTAATAATCATTACACTTATACTCTACTGGTAATCGTAGGTGATTGTCATTACAGGTAATTCTGAATCACAGGTAATACTACAGTTGTGACGATTACAGTAGTAATTGGTAGTTGCCTTACTTTAGGTCTCCCATCTTGTAGTGGTCAGTACGAAGGGAAATTGATAGCTTAGATGAGGTGCCCTGTTGCTGGATTGCTGTGGTAGCACTCGTGGGCGTCCGCGGGAATTTTTCTAAGGGGGAAAATTTTCTGGGGTGGGGCAAAACTTTTCTAAGGGGCAAAATGGCAGTTTTGCATGGAGAATAGTTATTCATGAACACAGAAAACGAGACAATTTTCAAAATGCAGTGGCAAATGCCCCTTGGCCCCCTCCAGACGCCCATGGTAGCCGACAAATGCATATGAACAAGCGTGTTATTTTTTACATGCTGACTTAGATATAAGAAATAACACGCTTGTTCATAAATATTATGTCTGAAGAAAGTCTTCAGCTGTCTGGTCCCAGAGGTTTTAATTCAGATCTGTCGGCTGAAGTGCAAGTAAAACCACGGCCATCCAGCAACAGGGCATCTCATTGTAACTACACTGTTTGTAAACGACGCAGGGAAACTGACAGCCAGGCAGACAGAGAATGACAGGTAGACGGACAAGCGGATGGTCGGACAAGCAGACATCAAGACAAACAGATATTCAAATGAGTTAATGGTGTAAGAAGCACTGAATGACTTCTAAGAAAAGTCCGTGCACGGGGACCACAAGTGGCGTGGCAATCAGTGAAAAAGGGTAGCAGTGGTGGAGGTTCCCACCCGATGAATTCGTTGAAAAATAATCAGAGTCTAGTGGCGTCTAACCCCCCCCCCCCCACACCTGGAATGGGAGAACACCCCCACTCTGGCCGACATATATATATATATATATATATATATATATATATATATAAGAGACTCAGAAGTCACTCGGAACTGTAAATTACTCCGAGATAACATTATGTGTTACATATCTTATGTTATAATAATGTGTGTAGCAGCATTTTTTATGTGTAACATATATTATGATACATAAATTAGATTATTATCGGAAATCAACAACCCCCGAAAGTTAAATCCCCGCACTTCTGCCAACCGTGGGAGATCGTTCTCCCAACCACTAACCCCATTGGAAGATGTCACTGGCCGAGTCTAGGCGATTCGGTCGCTATAGAAAAGAGTGTAATTTACATTTAAGAAGACTGATCGCTTCTCACAGGTAGATAACCTGTCACAGAGGACAGTTTCTTTTGTAACGATGTGTATGTAATTCTCCCCTAATACTGCTTAAGACAGATTGCTCTGTCTGCTAACCCACAGTCCGTTACTGCATTCTTAGCAATTGAAACAATGCCTGGTATTGGGAGACATTAGTGTGGCTATTACGCCTACAAATACTAATTAGCCGAGTAAATATAATTGAATAACTGCACCATTTTAATTATATAATTGTAGTTGTATTGCTTGTCGTAAATTGTGGGCCCCTAATTATAATTGTCAACGCAAATTTATATAGTGTATCCTAAGAGAAACTCGTGAGAGGAGCTCACCATCTGACAACACAGAAACACAATCGAGCAGAATCCATTCAGTCAAGGAATTTTTATATCGCCCATTCAAGATACCTACAGACATTAACTGGCGGCGATCTTGTTTGACAGGTGGGGGGACACGGGACACTTTGAACGGATCCGGTCAAAACAATTGGCTGACTTTTTTGGAGTTTCTTCAAAATGGGGGGGCTGTATACTATGTCCCCCATTGTCAGAGGTGGGGGTTTGTCCCCCTCGATCCCCGGGATCGCCGCTCAAGATAGCTACTGAGAGGCGCTCCCGGCCCATCCACGGCTAAACATAGAGATTTAAGCAACTTATGGAATGTGAGCAGATTGTTCCGGGGCAGCTCCAGCGGAGCCCATTCCAAGTGGAGGGCTCCACAATTGAAAAGGCCCGACGCTGCTGAGAGAGGAGCGAGCTATTGGAACCAGAAGCCCCCCCCCAGCCCAGGAGCGAAGAGCCCGGGGAGCCACGAGGTAAGGACATTGGACGATAGAGATCACATAGGTAGGACGGAGCACAGCCGAGAAGCTTCTGTATAGCCCTGCTGAGAGAAGCGCTTTATAAATGTTCAGATAAGATAAGTGATGAGATAAGATTGTGAAGGTAGCGCCAGACCATGGTTCTCAAATACTTATAGAAAAAAGCAAAGAAATGCCACAGAGTTAATGTCTTAGACAAGTGTCGTCCGATGAACCTTCCCCACAACAAAGCACCATAGATTATCTGCATAATTTAGCACTAGACAGGCGGGCTGCTAATAAACTAGAGTCACTAGACGGATCTGGGCCAAGTGTCGAGCAGAAATACCATAGTAGTATACATATATTAAATCATGCATTAAATTGTTTTTTACGCAAACAGTTTTCTAGAGAACAGACACAAATTTCTACGACATGTTTAAACTTTAGAACGATTAATATATAAACCCATTTAGTATATAATATGACAATATTAAAGCACTGTAAATGCATGGATAAACTTGCACTGTGTTTGCATGCATACTATGCCTGTGGTTGTTTGTGTATTTGCACAACTATTATCCCTAATGTATGCATAACTGCACATATTATAGCCGTGTCTCTCTAGATTTATATAGCGTGTCTATAATACTTGCTCATCTTATTTTGTTCACTAATGGGAGACAATTTGGCAAGCTTTCAATGAGATCATTGATTCTTTGCAGTATGCAGTTGTTTTCTTTTAACAAAACATCTGAAGAGTTGTTGAAGTCTTCTTCCAATTCTCTGCATTCCTAGGCAGGTTCGTACGTCCAATGTCGTCATGCGTCGCATTGTTTAGCCCTCTCCTTCAGCTCGCTGTAACTGTCCTTCATCATCCAATCCAGTATATAGCATCACACGAGGTCTTCCTCTCGTTCTTTTCCCTCCCATTCTTCCTTCGATTATCGTTCTTAGGAGAGCATCTCCCATCATTATGTGGTCCATCTATTTTAGTTGCTGAAAAAGGAGCTAGCAACTTCAGATCCCTGCGTCTAACACAGTGCTTCGCTGCATAGAAATTCAGTAAGCAACTTTTGGTGCTGTCGCTATGTCCAGGGTGATGTCAGTGACATTAAAGTGACACACATTTCAGCAATGCTGCCACTACTTCAACATTCATGACAGTTACATTCATACAGTTTTGAAACAGTTAGTTTTGCCATTGGATACATGGCAACTAGATTTTGTTTACAACGCAGCCAGCGACTTGATCATGAGGCGAAGCAGTGTTCAATCTGTTGAGTTCCTGTATTCACCTCCAGTGGCGTAGCCAGGTTTAAACACTAGGGGGAGCGAACACATTAAAAAGGCCCAATTCCCAAAATATATAATTTCAATTAATTACATTCATTATGATGATACGTACTTATTTTGTATTTAAATGGAAACACTGAAACACCCAAAAGGTGGCAAAAGCAATATGTAAAGCAAATAAGTAATAGTATTGTATAGGCCCCTACTATAACATAACGGCACAAACACAAACCAATTACAACAGCGCCTTTTTCGTCTAGGCTTCATTTTTAGCAAAGTTATCGATTATTTCTTTATAATCAACTTCACTAGCGAACTGTCTTTCGATCGTAATCAAAGCTAAGCCAGACAAGTAACTGTTCTTGCCCGTTGTATAACGTACGTAGGATTTAATGAGTTTGAGTCGGCTGAAACATCGTTCCGCACCAGCGCTGTTATTGGCAAGGCAGAAAATGCGGCACAATCTGACAGGCCAGGAAAAATGGAACATTGGCGATCATGAAGTTTAGTACATTATTGATGGTCACTTCTTGGAATATAATGTCATATCACTCACTTACAATACACTCAAATCCTCCCAGCCCTTCTATCTCCGTCAGCTGTTCACGGTCCAACCACTCTACTCAACCCACACCTGTTCTGCCCTGACACTTCTCCGCCCTTCCATCACCTCATCAGTAAAATTTGCGAATCGCTACATAGCTGTCCCACCCCTCTAGAACAAACTCCCACCAGTACTACGAGAAATATCAGATCCATCCTATGAACTCACCAAATGACCAAACCTCACTCTCTCCACAGGTCTTCGACTCAAAACTGAAAACTGCTCTTTCACAAATCCTATCCCGATTCCTCCTCTTACCCTTAGGCCTACTTCCCTCGCCGTTTCAACCCATCCGAGTAGCCTACATGTCTGCCAAAGATTCTAATTTTTTTAAATCAGATATATTCCATCATCCACTGACATTTCCTCATGGAATCTCTTTCTTTTCCGAACTCTACGTTGCTCATAGTCAGCAACAGGCCTAATATCACATTTTTGAGCCAGCTCAGTTGCTTCATTTTCAATCCGTTCAAACTCAGATTCGAATTTATTTCTCATGTACGTCTTTCATATCGTTTTCAAATAGTTGAATCAAATGAGGTGTTACCAAGTCATGTTACTTCTCTGTAAATATGTTGATAAACTGAAACACTTCTCTTGCACTTTTTTCCAGAATATTAAAAGAACTAAGAATGCGAAGGTATCAAGTGTTACAAGACTACCTTTTGTCTCAGTCAACTAATTAGTAGTGCATGTTTGAAAGAGGTTTACCGTTTAAAGACAAGGTGACATATTTCTTATGTCGTTCGAACGATAAGAATAAATAAATTTCGAAAGATTGGAAT
Source organism: Allolobophora icterica (assembly GCA_963556255.1). NCBI lineage: Eukaryota > Metazoa > Annelida > Clitellata > Crassiclitellata > Lumbricidae > Allolobophora > Allolobophora icterica. The sequence continues at coordinate 14,313,831 of OY744612.1, forward strand.
TAATAAATTATAAATTGTGAAAAGGCCCCACAGCTTGGAAAATGGTCTCAGGGGGAGCGGTCGCTCCCCCTGCTCCCCTCCTGGCTACGCCTCTGTTCACCTCCTTTGTACTTAACGCGCTTTGCAATGCATATTTCATAAATTATGAAAAGGACTGTCCTTTCGCATTGATATATATCCTTGAGATTCTCATTTTCAAGTTATGCACTACCGTCTAGCCCAGGACCACAATTCAAACGCCAAGCAACCTTGAGATTGCACGGTTGTTGACGGCAGACAAAGCATGTTTTGCTCTTGCACAGCCGTGTAGGCAGATGGGCCACAACCATATATCATAATTATACAGCAAGCATAGGTGATTACACGTGACCAAATTTATTTGAAAGAAATTACTTTAGTTGCTCATTTGTAAGAGTAATTTTCTGTACTCTTCACTGTCATTAGTCCTACTATACATACCAAGAGAGATTTTCGAGCTGGACTATAACTCTCGGGATATAGACGTGTCAATGTATAAGGAAACGGTCTCATGAGTCACGAAGATAGACAGTACAAGTGTTCTTGTGGCAAAACTCCTTTGCTATTTAGCATTGCTAACACAAACTGGAGCGTTTCTAAGAAACGTAGACATATTCTGCGTACACGAGCCACTCTGATACCAATGGTTCTACTTCTGGTTACGTTAAACCAATCACTGTAGCTCTACTCGATATTGATGGAACGGTAAACATATTGGCTACAGATTTAAGCGCTGTGGCCATACCAACCAATACGATAACCACATGCTGCTCTTGACAGCATGCATGCTCGTAAAGATAGAAACACAAGGAAGTAAAACTGCACGAGCTCTAAGCAAAGCGATTCGTTATTTATCTTAAATAATCTTAGAGCTAAGACGGTGAGTGAGTCACGTGGAGCGAAGGCTTCCTGGTCACTAAGCAACGGCATGTGACGTCACGCGCACTGCCTGCATGTTTATCAGGCCGCAAAGTGCTTGTACGAGATCCCATGCAGACCAGTTATTAATTATTCCATGTCACACTACACCACTGTCGCTCTGTATGTCTCTCTAAGTCTGCGTGTCTCTACCTATCATTGTGCACCTGTATGCTTGCCGGTCTGTGGGCCTCTGTCTGTAGCCTGCATGCATGTATGTCAGGCTATTTGTTTACCTTTCTCTGTCTCACGTAACGTTAAGATAAGACAATATATAGAAGAGACCTGAAATATTGAAGAATACATTGGTTTGCGCAACAGATGCTACACTCCCTGCCAATAAAAAATAACGTAGGCCTATATTAAGAACGCTATGAATATCTTAAAATATCAGTAGCCTATCATTGATCGATATCTGTACATATAATTTCTATATATAGGTTTAGACACAGATGAACATATCTACGTATATGTAATGTCTATACATGTATACATGTGCTATTCTTGTATACCCTTATAGACATACCTAATTAAGCATGGTGTCCATCATTGCACTATATCGCATATTTCATTAGTCAGACTTGTATATATATATATATATATATATATATATATATATATATATATTAGTGTGGTCCAAAAAACATTTTTGTTTAAAGGTCAAAGTTAGAACCCACCATTGCAGTCCATCTATTGAAAAACTAATACGGTGAAAATTTCAACCAATTTGAACCATATTTAGGGGTTGCACAAGTCAACCAAAGTATGTTGTGCATACTTCAAATCCACACGATGTATTGATGGCAAACAAACATCGGTTACAAAAGCATTGCAATGTATTCATAGTTGCAGCAATTAAACTTTGTGATTAAATAGCATTTGTGTTCGCAAACTGCAAGTTTTAGACCGAAAATAACGTCAGAAATGTTTCGATATGTCACCATTGAGTAGCAATCGTTTCCATACTGCCAGCAATGTCTTCTTGTTCGGGTCAGGAAATTAATGGCGATGCGCATTAAAAACTAGAGGCAAACACTGTTTCATTTGTCAGGAATGAGTTTTAATCCTGGATCAGCTCTATATGCACCTCTCTCTGCTGTGTTGTTGACTACTTTGAGTTGAGTGTCATCACGACTTCATGTGATTTAAGATAATCTTCATAATCATTCCAGCTTTTCATTGTAAACTGCAGAAATGAATCCTTTGGTGGCAGGATATGAAAAATTGCACTGTATTGGTGGTGATAAAGGAACTGAGTGACCGTTTGTTAACATCAACAGATGTCAGCTTGGGAAGTGGGTGCTTTGATCCATGCTGCTGACACAAATTGTCTACCATTCTTTCTTTCTGAGCAAACTCAATGATTGGATCGAAGAAAGCCAGTCCAACTGTGACCTCACTCAGGTACCACAGATGTCTATAAAATGCTGTAGTGGAGGCCTGGCGAATTTCTTGGCTTCTGTTTTCAGCCAATTGTTGAAGAAAGCGAAGATCGTTTGCAGAAGCCGAGAGAGGACAGGGAGCTTGAAACCATGCCTGGACGTACACATTACAGATAAATAGAAGAAAATTGAAGATACCCGTTTCATCCACTGGCTTCAGTTTGAATTGAGATAGAAACATCCACATCTTGATTGAATATATTATTCCAACGATCCCGATGAAAAGTTCCAGGTGCTGTAAAGTGAATTCCTCGAAAAATGAATAGTACAAATTCAAGGAGCTCCTTGTAGTCATCTCTTTGATGATTGGCCTCCAGCTTTGTTTCATAACTCAGTTAAATAACTTGCCTTCTGAATTCAGACAGCTGTTTCAAATCTACTTGAGTTCTACGCCAATGGTCACGTAAACGGCGATATATTAGAATATCTGGACCAGTGGAGGGAGCAATTTTTCATGACACTGAATTCAGCAACGATTTCCATCACATGGTGACGACCTGCTAGATTAAGTAAGTTCCAACCAGGTCCCTTTTCTATCAGAGTGCATACACGAGCAGTATTGCTCGCTGTAGTGTCAAAGCACATCCCCTTAATCTTCGTTCTCAGGTTCCAGTCATCAAGACATCGGATCACGGCACATTCCTGAGCTTCTCCAGTGCCTGAGTTAATCTTCGGGACACCAAGAAATTCTATTCCAATACTAGATACAACAACAGGCATCCAATCTACCTTCTCGCAGCCAGTGATGTCGGGCAACAACTTACCGTCCCAATGCACAATCTGGAGAATTCATTTTTCATCGTACTGGCGAGCTCTTCTGGATATAATCTTCTGGCTTGGGGAATAGAACTGCGACTCAAAGGCAAGCCTCGAACATCATGGCCTAAAGGTTGAGCAGTAGTAGCCAATATAGATGTGGTGCTTTCCTGTCAGTGACTTTAGTTCGATCCAAGGCTACAGCTACCCGATTAATCACTAAGGGTCTCTTGCTTAGCTGTTTATAACATAGTTGTTCTTTATTCATCCTCTTTGATGGAATACCACAACCTGAGTCACTGTTTTCCTCAGACGTGTCCTTATCACTGCTGCTCGACTCCAGATCTCTTTGCTTGTTAGAACCTCCACATCATTCTTTAATCTCTCACGCCGCTTTTCTGCAGCTTTCGCTTTAATAAGTTTCTTATCCATTTTAAGAATCAAGATTCTATCCTCTCGTGTCATATAGTCATAAAACCCCTTCGATCTTCTGTCTGACCAACTAGGAAAGCCCAGTTAATAAAAGTAAGTACTAATCACATATAAGTATAAACAGTAAACTCGTGCAAGAAGAATTAAGTAAGTTATACAGAATTTTGCAGATGCATGCCCATCGAATAGCAGAGTGTGCGAAACTTTCAGTCACTTGTGCAACCCCTAAATATTCTCAAATTTAGATGAAATTGCACCTGAATTATTTTTTTGTATAATGGACTAAATTGGCACCTTCTAATATTAAGAAACTAAAACTTTATTTTTTTCCATGCAGTCGTGGACCACCCTAATATATATATATATATATATATATATATATATATATATATATATATATATATATATATATATATATATATATATATATATATATATATATATATATATATATATATATATATATATATATATATATATATATATATATATATATATATATGACTGCGGTGCTATTCATGGCGTGCAGATCTCCCGCGCCCTTCAGTGGTGCTACTCGTGCGTGGTCAAGGCCTCTTGGCCCTGTATGCGACCCCCTTTCGTTTTTATTATCAGTGAATTAGCACTCATGCGTGAAGTCCAGTGACAGGTTCCATCTCTTGCTAAACATCCATCATGTACGCCAGAGGTGGCGAACCTTTTTTAAGGTGCGTGCCAAAATACTGCTAAATCATTTTTAAAAATACCGTCGCGTGCCCTTCTGAATATTTCACAGTATATAATTATTTTTCCCATATAGGTTTTTTAGCTAACAAAGCGTGAAAAAGTGAATTAAAGACATCATTTCAAAGATTGTTTTTGAATGGTGTTAAAATAACGTCCTTCAAAAAATAACGTGCCCAAAAATTTGAACGCGTGCCACTTTGGGCATGCGTGCCATAGGTTCCCCATCCCTGATGTACGCTATGCATTCGAAAACACGAATAATGTATAGCCCTACGAATAACTGGCTATATATATATATATATATAGGCCCTATACAAGCACATATATATATATACATATCCACTGACATCATATCACGATGATGCGAAAACACTGAGACGCGCCTCAATCGTATATACAAAGATAACTGAAAGTCCTGATAACGCTGACTTTGGGAGCCATACCAAGGTCGCCTTGTAACTATAGGTCATGTCAAACAAGTCTATTTTCCATACGTGAAATAGTTTTTGGACTCGAGTTCCTGACCCTCTTATATCAGATTTCGCGGTAAAACATGAGTGTCTGCTGTTTCGAGACATAATTATGTCATACATGTAGCTTGTACACGTAGAGAGTTTTGAGACATATGTTGTCTGGTATGTAAGCACGGGACCTGTTTTCCATAGCCAGACCTTTTGCTTAGCTTGAGCATTATAGAAGGAGAGGAGCAGTCCAGCCACTTCATTATCTTAGCCTCAGCATATGAGGGCGGGTGGCCATTTCTATTCCTCGCCGTCTCATCTTCCTACAGACAGTGTACGCAGGGGCGTAACTTTGGTCTAAAAAGTTGGGTGTAGCAATTTCTTACATACACGAAGCAAGGTGGATACTACAATTTCTGGGAAGGCACAATAATAAAATATTCATTGGCATTGTTCAAAAGTGGGCATAGGCGGCAATCATGGGGGTCGAGGGGGACAAGTCCCCCACCTTTAAGAGTGGGGGGGGACACACCATACATGTGTCCCCCACTTTTTGAAGAAACCCCCAAAGAGGTCGTCAAGTCTTTTCCCGTGAGCGCGAAAAATTTTTTTTACCTCTTTTTTTCAGCAGATCAGTTCAACACTCTTTTCACAGATCAGTTCAACAGTGTCCCCCAACCTGTGAAACAATATCGCCGCCAGTGAAAGTGGGGGTACGGTACCCCAGTCCAAAAAGTGGGGGTACGGGTACTTTACTTCTGATCACATGTTTGGGAAATGTTATAACATTTCCCAAACATGTGATCGGAAGTAAAGTACCCACTCAATGGAAGAATCATGAGGAAATGTAACTGCAAATGTTAGATTACAAGCGGGAAAAGTACCTTTAGTGTAAGGGAGACAGTCTTAACCATTGGAAGGAAGTTCACATTTACCCCTTCTCATTGAACGGTGGCAATCATGAATCATTGTGTTCTTGAGAGCTTGCTATAACATGCCATGTGAATGTACCGATGTAAGCATAGTTGAACAGATGGAGCCATGCCTCAGTCAATTGCAACAGTCACTTTCTCCTAGAATACCTAGATATTGACGCTTGCGGCGCTTTTATGGGATAGCCTACTTTAGTCGTGTTATATTAAGTTGATACTTGCATGCGAACACATGCATACAATGAACAGTCTGGTGGTGACCGTATATTGATTTAGTGATCATCAATTATGATTGCGATCTTGTTTTTGTGAGGTACCGGGTAGTCTACTTCAGTAACGTTATATTAAGTTGATACATGCATACGAACATATACAATGTCATACAGATAGGTTTATGATCGTATATTGATTTAGTGATTATCACTCATGATTACGATCTTGTTTTTGGTCGATTGTTGTAGGCAGTCTTGGACAGCTGGGCGTTGGTTTAGGTCGACTCTTGAGGTAATATATGGACGCGTCTCGCTTCTACAATGCGCCTCAAGTATATTCAAGTACATTTTAACAAAGCTTCTCTTGTCTTCTTCACTGACTCTGCATGTTCAACTGCACTCAACGCACAATAGCCACCTCAGTTGTACATTCCAAACTCGACTACTGCAATTCCCTTTTCTACAACATCGACTCTTCCCAAATAAAACGCCTGCAAACAGTCCAGAATGCCCTCGCCCGCGCCGTCACCAACACTCTCAAACACCATCACATGACCCCTGTTTTGAAATCACTTCATTGGCTGAAAGTCCATCAACGCATCCATTACAAAATCATATCTCTTACGTACAACGCCCTTCAAACCTCTCGGCCTTCTTACATTCGCCAGCTATTTACCATCCAACCGCCCGGGTCTACCCAGTCATCATCATATCTTTCTCTATCTCGGCCTTCAGTCTCCTCATCTATGAAATTCTGCAACCGCTCCTTAGTCTATGCTGCACCGGCTCTTTGGAACGATCTCCCAAAAGATCGCCAGTTTGCTCATCCTCCCATATCGCCTGTTGACATCACCTCTCCTCCGCTTGCACTGTCCTCCGCTGCTTTCCACTCGCGACTGAAAACCGAACTCTTCAAGCTATCCTATCCTTATTCCATTCCTGCGCCACCACACAACCGCCATCATCACCGATTACCACCGTAGCACCCTCCTGTCTCCTCGGCTTGACCTCTCCGGACTCTGACCTGGCACCGGAACGGATAAGGCGGACATGGCTTTTGCGGACTTGATTTGATGTAGCGCCGGTTAATAAGCTGGTCTCCCTGACGTGGCTTTTGTGTGGCGCTTAGAAATTTTGGAGATTTACATTTACATTTACAACGCACAGTTTCATTTATTTATTGTTAAAATCCACATACAGCCAGTTTTGATGGAGCTAAATAACTGCACGTAATTCCACGCATGTGTACAAGTGTGCATGTATTCATGTATAAACGGTTCGCGATGTGGCCCACATGACCGACGACTGACATTTCCGCTCATCAGTCCGTTATGCGTTTTGCAATGGTGCATGCATGAAGGACTTGCTTAGGTTCCTATCTATTGATCGTCTTATAGAAAAGGCTCGACCAGTTGGTTTATCCCATGTCGGCCAGAGGAACGCTTGTCTTACCTAGATTTGCCTTCTGTACCTGCCTTACATTAGCTGTCTTTAAACCCATCATTCATTTTGCCTAGTATTTTAATATTGCTATTTTACTAAAATACGAATCCAACACAATGCACTACATGCAAGATTCTAAGGAAAAAGGAACAAAGGCAGACCAAGACGACGCTGGATGGACAATATAGACGAGGACATGATATCACTTGCACTAACACTACGTGGAGCGAGGGACCTAACAAATGACCGAGGACAATAATTGAGATCATTTATTCGTACTATAGTGACCGCCAAATGGCTGGCGTCGGGAACTGATGATGATGATTTATATTTTTCTCCGTCTAAAGTTCTGCAACATTTTCTGTTTCAAGGACATTCGTAATCGTATCCGCGTACACGGCTCAATTAGGCCTATGCGTGATCGCCATCTTAAAATCTATTCTTGCGTTGATTTACGTAGCATTCTATATTGTGCATGGTGTGACCTTATCGCTGTCTTCTATCTCTGCTTGAGATCATTTATTGTGTCTAGGGATCAATATGGCAAAGATAACGTCATCATGTCGGACATCTTGAAAGCCCCGGATGAAATGCGAAATAACGGTAAAGAAAATCTATTGTCATTGAACGGGGAAATGCATTGCATGAAGTGGGGAATAACAGCCTTAACTGAAGTACAAATTGCAACTTTCGACAACCCTCTCTGACTCATGAATAAACTGGTGCCCTGCGCTTAGCTTTTAGTAGCGCTTAGGGTCTACCAATACGTTTGTAGCTGTATGGCATTGTGGGTTTCAATCTCAATTTCTCCCATTTTTGGCTTATTTTATAGTGTAAATAATTGAATAGTAGAGAGACGAATATTTATAGAGCTTTTCTAGGGATTTAGTTAGTCGAAAAATTCTAGTATTAATGTTGTATCGGCATGGGCGGCGATTCCGGGGGAGGTCGAGGGGGACAAAACCCCGCCTTTAACAGTGGGGGGGGAACAACATACATTTGCCCCCCACATTTTGAAGAAACATCAAAAAAGTAGATTTTCCGCGCGAAAAAAATTTTTGACCATTTTTTGACCAGACCAGTTAAAACTCTTGTGTGTGTGTATATATATATATATATATATATATATATTCATTATTCCTAAATACATACGTTGGGGCGTGGCTATATCTACTGTCAGTCAGCTGCTTGCCAATCCATCACATGTCTTAAAGTTCTTATCTCTTATCTTATATATAGGATCCTACGAGTGTTCCTGGATAAGTTCATAAATTATTATTTAATAAATCTTACATTATCTTCTGTTGATTAGGCCTATCATTTGTCTTATCTTCGGTAGTCTTACAATAAACCTCATGATTGTTTTATGATCACTTTATTAAGACTGATATGCAATTGTCATCTGTTTTATGGCCTATAGTAGTTTTGTTGGAAAGTTTCCAAATTCCTATTTCTTATCTTATCGGCATGTCTTCAGTTATCACGTCTTTATTCTTAATTCTAGTCTTTCATTAAAAAATCTGTAATCAACTTTACAATTTATAAACTCTATAATAAATCATTCAGCCGTGCTGGAGTCGGGACCACCTCTGAGTAGTTCTTCTTGAAGAGGCGCTATATAAATGTCCGTTATGAATGAATGAATGAATAATTGACTGTATTATAACTTATTCACTTTTTACGAATCGTCTTTCGTACTTGTTCCTTGGCCTCTTGTTTCATATCTTAGTGTTGCTTGTATCTGCGAACACCATACAGGATTGTATATCTATGCGGACATTCTGGACTTCAAGAACCTCCAAGAGATCGTGGTCAATCAACGGATAGACTGGCTCGTCCACTTCAGCGCCCTTCTCAGTGCAGTCGGTGAGGTCAACATTCCTCTTGCTATTCGCCTCAACATCGAAGGCTTTCACAACGTACTCGAACTGGCCAAGCAGTACCGACTCAAGCTGTTCGTACCGAGTACGATAGGTGCGGGTTACCTGCATGTGTTCTGTACAAAGATAAAAAAAATAGTTAACTTGTTTGTATGCCTCATGGGGTCCAAAGTTAAGACTTGGGAGTCATGTCAATCAATCAATCAATCAATCAATCAATCAATCAATCAATCAATCAGTCAGTCAGTCAGTCAGTCAGTCAGCCAGCCAGCCAGCCAGCCAGCCAGCCAGCCAGCCAGCCAGCCAGTCAGTCAATCAGAGGTCACTTTTAGGTTAGACTGGATCCGTAGAAGCGCCATATACAGAGGCGTAGTTGGGGAATGTAGGAAGGGACATGTGTCTCCGGGCGCCCTAGGAAGGGGCGCCAAAATGAGGGTTAAAATTAATAATTTTACTCTTAAATTTGATGCAATTTTAACTAGTTTATTGAAAATAAAGTTATTAGAATCAATATTGACGCCCCAATAATATCCAGTTATATCCTCATTACTTACCAACCAATTGTCAGGTACGATTTTGGCGCCCCGTTGAGCACTATAAGGGGCATCATATACTATCTGTATTTTTCATATTTTATTTAATTAAAATTTAAATTGCCATTCGATGTATTTGGAAAATGTTAAATAAATAAAACAGGGAGAGGGCGCCAATTTCATAGTTCGTCCCGGGTGCAAAATATCCTAGCTACGCCGCTGGCCCTATAAGCATTCTTTCAAAGTCCAATGGCCCTTCGGCTAAAGCGCAAACGAAGCACACAGTAATCAAAGAACTTCGCAACTTCCTAAACCTGCGTTTATACTTTGTTTACCGATACCGTAGGGATGGATGGCTGAGATGGCCCCAATGCACTTGTATTGCGTGTAGTAGCAGCGTTCGGTGACGCTCAGATGTGCTTGACAGTGTTGTATCCACACAGCGCCAAGCTGCCATATTGGCGCTTTAGAAGTTGGATCCTATCCGATGGGAATCGACCGAATTAAGATATTGAATACGATTTAACCAGATGGGACGCGATGGAATAGGAGAGGACAGAAGACAAGACGTACTTATATACATGATACGACAATTGCCTGCTAATGAAGAATGCTCACTGCGGCCATAAACTAGACTATTATACAACACAGGGAGACGTATAGATCAGATCTAGCATAGGCCTGCGGTCAATTCATGTTTAGTCTAGTTTGCATTGTTTAATTTCGTCCTTTAGTTTGGTGCAGGAATTTATATAGCGCAGCTATGATCCATTCATTAGTGCTCAGTAAGTGTAATTGCAATTGCAAATTTATATAGCCCCACTTGCAGATATACTCATCAGAGTCGCTCCCGAACTAACAGAGTATAATCGGTATAGTTACAGTCTGAAGTTAGCGGTGGCTGACAAGTTTCTAGGATGTAGCGTTATTGTAATTGGAAGATTACGATTGCTATTACCAGTGCTTTTTTTCTGGGTTCCGGAACGCAATAATTATGGGGAGGCTAAAATCCCGAGAACAACGGTATTAGGGGTTGGGAGGGGTCTCAATAGACACTTAAAACAGTTCCAAACACTGAAATTAAATTGAAATAACTAAATTATTGTTTTTGTTATTAAAATAAATAAATTAGTATTTGAAAAAAGGTGCCGGAACGCCGTTCCGGCGCGTTCCGGCTGAAAAAAGCACTGGCTATTACAATTGCGTTACTTAAGTGTCTATTTGCACTGCACTGTAGGCGCTTTTGGTCCGACCTCTCCACGAAATCCAACGCCAGACTTAACGATTCAGAGGCCGCGTACCATCTACGGTGTGTCGAAAGTTCATGCGGAGCTCATGGGCGAGGTATCGTTCACCCGTTCTTTAATGCGTGTGCATTAACTTTCGCGCCTTTAGTCGTTCTTTCTCTCATTCATTCATTCATTCGTTCTCTGCTGCATTAATTCAACGAATGCGTCCATCTAGTCATCCTTTTATTCATCAGTCCGTACATCCATCCGTTCTTCCTTCATTGTTTCCTTCTTTTCTAATTTCTTTTCTTCCTGTCTTCCTCATTTCCTTCCTTCTTTTCTTATTTCCATCTATCCATCCATCCATCCATCCATCCATCCATCCATCCATCCATCCATCCATCCATCCATCCATCCATCCATCCATCCTTCCTTCCTTCCTTCCTTCCTTCCTTCCTTCCTTCCTTCCTTCCTTCCTTCCTTCCTTCCTTCCTTCCTTCCTTCCTTCCTTCCTTCCTTCCTTCCTTCCTTCCTTCCTTCCTTCCTTCCTTCCTTCCTTCCTTCCTTCCTTCCTTCCTTCCTTCCTTCCTTCCTTCCTTCCTTCCTTCCTTCCTTCCTTCCTTCCTTCCTTCCTTCCTTCCTTCCTTCCTTCCTTCCTTCCTTCCTTCCTTCCTTCCTTCCTTCCTTCCTTCCTTCCTTCCTTCCTTCCTTCCTTCCTTCCTTCCTTCCTTCCTTCCTTCCTTCCTTCCTTCCTTCCTTCCTTCCTTCCTTCCTTCCTTCCTTCCTTCCTTCCTTCCTTCCTTCCTTCCTTCCGTTGTATTTCTTCTTCCTTCAATCACTCTGTCTAACGAGAGTGTTTAATTCTGAATTTTAGTACTATAACCATAAGTTCGGATTGGACTTCCGTAGTCTGCGATTTCCAGGTGTGATATCAGCCGATTCCAATCCAGGTGGCGGAACCACAGGTGCGTGTCTTTAATTAGACTTGCGCTCTTACTTTGTACACCTCTATAGCTGTGAACCACAAAAACCTTGCTCGATCGATTCGGCATATGATTAGGCCTATTGATTAGTTGATTGAATTGCTGATCTGTTGGTGGATCAATCGTCCGTATACGGGACCTTAATCAATCAGTTAATCAATCAATCAATCAATCAATGTATCTATCTATTTATCAATCAATCCATCAACTAGACGATGTTGTAGCTTAAATCGGGTGGCGCCCATTCAAACGGGCAACGGTGGTGAAGGGTCTCACCCGATCAATTCATTGAAAAATTAGCAGGGTCGAGGCCATACGGTCGCTATATAAAACATTTGTTAATTGATCAAATTGATAAGATAGTTAGATGACTGCATTAACGATCGAATGGATGATAATTTGCTTTGACTTGTTCAGATTACGCCTGTCACATCTTTCACGACGCACTTCAGACCGGGCACCACACCTGCTTCCTCAGAGCCGATACCCGTCTGCCGATGATGTACGTGGATGACTGCCTTCGGTCCATCACAGAGGTACTCGTCGTTCCAGAATCACAGCTCAAGCTGCGAACCTACAACGTGCAGGCTATGAGCTTCACACCGGCCGAGTTGGCCGAGGAGATCCGAAAGCACATCCCTGACCTGAAGGTCACCTACAAGCCCGACTCACGACAGGAAATAGGTTCGGATTCTATTCTGTTTCTACTATAATTGGGTCTTCTCTATTTTGTAATCACTGTCCATGCTAATCTAAAGAAATCCAGCTTTACAGGGATCAGTCGATCGGGTTCTCTACTGTTCTATTCCACTCCAGTCGATATCATGTCTAGTCTGTTGTAATCTGTCTGTCATTGCTCTGTTGTATTCTGTTAATTCCTTTTTAGTTAGAACCTTCTATAGCACCGGTGTCGTCAGTGTGAGAATTGTCGAAAAAAGACTGGGGGGTTAGACTTTGATGAGTTTTATCAACGTGGAGTTTAATATTTTATCCATATTTTGCAAACTGAGAAAATTCAAAACTGCGATAGAAAGCTTAACTCCTTAAAGTGAAGACATCACCAAATTTATTAATATACAATTCACTTGGTCACAAATCTCACAGTAAACCATAGCATTACTTTATTAGTAACCCACAAAGTGAATTGTGAAAGAAAATGCTAAAATATTTGCACAATGTAATCACACTACACAACTGAGGGAGTTGGAAACGACCCTCGGGTGTACAATGAAGACTTGACTGGGGGTCCTAAGAAAGACTAAGGGTTGAAGCCCCAACCCCCGACAATTCTCACCCTGAGGTCGATGGCGCACATTCTAATCCAGTCCAATCGTATGGCCAATCTTAATAAGGTTGCGACCGGTTGGGAGGGAAAGAGCCTGAATGGTAACACTCTTGCTCGAAGAACATAAGATCTTGAAAAGACGCGGTTCGACAAGGTAAGCCCCCTCTAGGTCGACTCAGCCTTCTACTCCCTAGGGGCAGCTGTAAAATGAGCGGGCGCCTAGCAGGCTGACAAGACATGTTTCTTTAAGATCTTGGTAATTGTACTGTCATATGTTTCAATGTTACTTACTGCAGTGAGCTTGCCAACAAAAACACGAAAATGATGATAACAATAACAATAACTATGGCTAAGTGGAAGTGTTTTCTTTGTCTGTTGACAGCCGATTCGTGGCCGATGGTCTTCGATGACAGTGGAGCCAGAAAGGACTGGGGCTGGAAGAACGACTATGACCTTCCGAAACTCGTCAAGGTCATGCTCAAGTACCTTGCGCCAAAGTACGGAAAGACATTTCCTGACCTCTGAAATCTGGACTGTGGCGCAGTAGTTGCTAAAGTAGAAGGGGACGCACGGATAAGCGGGGTGGACTTTTAGGGGACGAGAACGGGCAACGAATTTTTAAAATGTTTGCACTTTAACTAACGGAGAAATTCTAAGCGTATTTCCTCCGTACGAACGAACATCGCATGCTTTGTAAATGGAAACCATTATGATTTTAAGAATATACTCGAGTGATGAACACCTTCTGTACCTGTTGCTTTGGCGCCATAGAAGTTAATTAGATTAGAATAAGACGAAACGTAGTCTACCAATCGCGACAATTAGTAGGCCTAATTGATTTACCATGTGCATATGGACTTGACGAGGTTTGCACAAAGGACAACGTTCCTGCCTACATGCCCATATGAAGCTCATATATGACTACATGGGACCCGTATAGAGCTCATACGGGTCCCATCTAATGCCTAAGCAAATGTCGGATGGCCGACGGTGACCAACTTGGGTCAAGACTCGTAATCATAATCGCTGCCACTCGAAAGCTAGGCGCATGGCACCAGCTTATTCAAGTGCGCTGGTTAGAGTCCGAGGGGTTGTCCAAAGGGTAGTCAAAAGGTTGCCAGGCGGTCAGAGGAGGTAGGGTAGCTGCTAAGCCGTGTGTCGTTTAGGCCGAGACTTGGAAGGCGAAGGATCAGGTGAGTCTGGGTATGAATTCTTGAAGAGGTGAGACCAGTTTTGAGTGGAAGGCTCGTGGTTCGTAACGTCCTTACTAGGCTATTAGCGCAAATATAACCACAGCCATGGGCGTCCGGAGAGGGCAGAGGCATTCCCCTGGATTTTTGCAAATATTTTACAAAAATAAAATCTTTTGATTATTATGATTATTACAACAGTCCCAACACAATTTTCAATGCAAAAATACACGTGTTCTGTGTTCGTGAATAGCTTATGCAAAAACGTCATTTTGCTCCCCCTCACAAAAATGTTGCCCCCTTAGAGAAATTTTGCTCCCTCGAAAGATTTTGCCTCCCCTAGAAAAATTCCTGCGGACCCCATGGCCACAGCCGTAGCTAGATCGTAGCAAATCGATAAAAACATACTAGCCCAGGCCCCAGATAGCTACATTGTTTAGACTCTCCTACGCCTCTGTGTTGCGGATCGCGGTTCACCTCCAGTGCTGGCTTATTTAAGAGATTTAACACATTGACCGCCACCATGGTTTACACCCCTACGCCACCAAAATTGTCCAAAAACCGGAAAAATGTTTCTCACTTTTTCATATATTACAAATTGGCTTCAGAATACAGTGTCACATAAGGAAAAAGTACCTTCATTGGCCTCCGCCCCGTGTGCCCATCTCCACGTAGGCTTCAATGGCATGGCCTGGCTTTGTAATTGTTACTTTAAATCTCGGGATAGCACGGTCCGTAGGCTACTCGACCTTAAATGGCGTGCTCCCATTCAAATGGGCAGCGGTGGTGAAGGATCTCGCCCGATCTCGCTCGGCCATACGGTCGCTAATACTCGCTATATATATACAAACGTGTAGGAGAAGACGACAGGAATTTCATTTCTAGATCGCTCTACAGACACTCCGTTAGACCTCCTACAGATTATAGGCTAATCCGTTATCGCATTTATTTTCTGTTTCTTTCATCTTACTCCTTTACTTGTTTTTTGTATGTAACTGCGGTTTGTTAGCAAGACCTCAATAAAAGAATATATATATATATATATATATATATATATATATATATATATATATATATATATACATACACACACACGAACGTTCAGAGATGGGCACATCAACCTCAAAACTTCCTTAGCGCACTCCCGCGTTGATTTCGCTCTCTTATAGCTAGGTAGAACTATACACTTATAATCTTTAATTAGAAGTCTTTATAGCGCTAATAAAGGCCTGTACTATACAGTGTGTAACGACGTTTTACCGATGCTTCTCAACTCGAAGTGCAAGTGGGTAATGAATAGGATTAGCAGATTTACAGATAGAATTCAGTTTCTATAGCGTTGGTTCGAATACTTCCGCTACTTGGAAATAAATGTCCCCATTATCACTAAGCCTATAGCAATAGCTTGTAATAGCTTTGCAAAGAATGTCAGTCAGTTCTTCCAATTTGAATTATGATTATTTAATACATAAGAATCAAAATAAGGTTATTGTACAGTTAGCCTATGCAATCATACATCGTCACCTCTTGACAACTTTTCAAACCATGCAACAGAGTTTACAAAACTGTTCTATGAACTTTCCCACGAGTTGGAAAATCGAAAACCGCTGGTGCGCATGGCGCTCACAGAGTATACGGTAGGCGTCTTTAGCTCTGACGGTTAAGAGTTAGGCCTCGTCTTCGGCCTTGCGGAAAATGTCCACTGCCCCACATCACCTCTAGGGTAGCTTAACGGCGCTTCCTCAGGCCTCCTTGCCGACAGTTTGATGAAGAATGTTCAGTTGACATTTCTGAGTATTTCCACGTCCATCTCAATTCCACCTCCATCTCTTCTTCCTTCTAATCTGGTCTTCTATTATTCTCCTTCTTATCCCTCGGCTCATTACAGGACAACGACAAAATAAACAACACAAAGCTACCGACAAACTATGGGCTTACGGGATTTTAAGCCACGCCAGAGGCCCCACTGCCTTATTGAACTTACGGGATTTTAAGCCACGCCAGAGGCCCAGCAGGTACTACTACTAACACACACAAACACACACATAAACACACACACAAACACAACTACACTGACAACACAGAGCCAAGTGCAACCGTAACATGCATCAGAATCCATCCCATCGCCCCTTCGGCAGAACACTCGCTGCCAGCAAATCCGCAGGCACCTATAGAACCACAGAAAAACCACGAAGATTATTATTAGTACACGTTACAACAGATAGTTTCATGAAATGAAAGAATAAAATACAATTCTCCTTCTGGAGGTGGGCTTGTTGGTCGGCACCACACTGACATACATCAGGAAGCTTTATGTTCCAGTTTCAAGTCCATTAGGTGAGCAATCGTTGCGCTCAACTGCTCGTGAAGCTATGCAGGTGGCGCGCTTCCGCACATCAACTCGGACCCATGGTATCTTGTCATGGCTCGAACCTTCCTCTAGGAACTTACATTTTACTTACCTACTTACAGTCTTCAGCTTTACATATGTGCCGTTGTATTTAGCTTCGTTCAGGAAACATTTTCAAATGTCTTAAAATGCACTTGGATATCTAGATGAGTTAGATTGTTATGCGAGCAGCGCCTTTGTGAGATAGCCAACATAACGGCGCTATAGTAAGTGGCTTGATACAAACATAGGCCTACATGTACGCCCGAGAAGGAGGAGAGGAAGAAGGAAGAGGAGGAAAGAAGAAGGTTAAGAGGAGAGAAGGGAGGAGGAGGAGGAGATGGAGACGAAGAAGAACAGTCCCTTAAGCTAAGTTGAGAGGCAGCTACATGTATATGGATATGAAGTGTTAGCAACTTCATTTTCTTAACCTCGGCATATGAGGGCGGGTTGCCAGTGCTCTCCCTCGCCAGCTTACGGTCAGTGTACTCATTATAGCCGAGTTGGAAGTTAAGACGAGAGAAACGTTTACGCTGATGTATGGATAGCCTCAAAAATAAAGTAAGGCAAGAAACATCGCAACCGTAACATCAAGTAAGTTTAGTTAAAATAAATTTCACTGTATGCCCTACACAACCTAGGTAGTAGGTCTTACCTGTATGAACCGGCCTGTGATCGGATAGACTGCAGAGAGGATAGAGAGAGAGGCATCCTTCTCTCAGCACGGTCACTAGAGTGCGAACTGAACCTACCTCGAGACATGAGACATTTATCTCGAGGCTGGAAAACTGTCCCAACACAGCAGCGTTTCCCTCATCGTGGAAACTATTAAAAAAAGGAAACACAGAACTTCAAGAAAGCAGAAAAGTACCAAGAAGAAAATATGGTGCAACACTACTAAGACTGTATAATCATTTCTTCTCACATTTGAAGATACTGTAACCATTAGTAATTGTAAGTAGTGCGAAAGACCAGAATCGAAACCTTGGAACTTGAATATCTTCTGTTGGATAATATAAGTGCACGAGGCATCAACCGACAGTGCACCAAAATCAAACCGTAATCAGGTCGTTCCATACATACAAAGGCCTACATCATACGTATGTACGTGCGTACTTACACACACACACACACACACAAACAAACACACACACACATATTATATATATATATATATTGTCAGAGGTCCCTTATAGTTTTATATATGTCGCTCGATGTTTAATGTAGAAAAAGAACAAAACGGTCGTTTTCAACATAAAACTTCTTCTTTCTTTTCTCTAATCCCCGTCTGACCTCCACACGCCCCCTTCGGGCTGCCTTATATAACCTTTGAAAACCACACTCAGACATACACCAAACAACACTCAGAAACATCTAACAAGTCCATCCTTAGGACAAGCAACCAAACACACAAACATACTCCCACAGAGTCTCCTTCTCACTCTTCGACCATCCCTTCTATTTCTCTAATCAACGACACACACACTCCCACAGAGTATCCTTCTCTATCTTCTTCTTCCTTCCCTTCTGTTTCTCTAATCGTTCAACATATAAAATATTCATATAACATATTCATATAACATATCCCCCCTCTTACAACAGAGGAAACCAGTAGGTTTCCGATACAATGCAACATCATTAAATCAAACCTAATATACAATCAACAACCACTTTGTTACACTGATAGTAAGAAACAATGCACACCGTAGTGTATCATTCGAACGCAAAAACTATTCAAACGATTTCGCTTATCCTGTCACATGGATCAGGCAAAACATATTCGCTTATTTTTCATTCAAAAACACGTGGCACTAGCAGATCTGTTAATACAGACTATAACAAATAGCTACAAAGGCTGCCCTCACTAACCTATTGCTCACTGCCCATTCGAACATAACCATCATAAGAAATAAGGCAAACAATGTTATATCAGTCGAACCCATCAAAAACTATTCAAAAGATTTTGTTTTATCCTGTCACATGGATCAGGCAAAATATATTCACACATTTTCATTCAAAAGCTCGTGGCACTAGCAGATCTGTTAATACAGACTACAACAAATAGCTACAAAGGCTGCCTTCACTAACCTATTGCTCACGGCCCAGTCGGACATGCTATGTCTCCAAACTCTTTCAAAAAAACAGTGCTCTATGGCAATAATAAAAAACAACCTCTGCCACAGGTTCAAAATAATAAAGCTCCTCTCACGGGCATTCATTATAACAGACTAAACCCACCAACACTTCAAAACCTATCTCTACTCTCACTAGAAATAAGCCGCTATATTCCTTGTTTCTTCCATGTTACCAAGAAAATATGATGCTCAAACCTACTCTTGTAAATTTCAACAGACTGTCAATTTCAACAGACTGTAAATTTCAACAGACTGATTCTATACTTCACCTATTCAGATAGAACATCAAACGTATCTTATAACTCCTTAAAGACACCTCATGAATAAATGAAAAAAACTTCTGTCTATCTAAAAATGTAAAATAACCACACGGAGCTATTGAAATACTAAATTCTCCTTCAACCAAACTATTAGCAAAATAACACAGCAAGCATTTTCTGACTAGTTCACCTAACATTCCTGAACTCGTATCACTCACTGATTTAAAAAAAAACCTATTAAAAAAAACTTAGTCCATATCACACGAAACTATTCAACTAATTATTTTCGCATTCACGACTACACATATCTTAGTCCCAACCACCGTATTCAACTCTTCGACCACACTCACAGTAGTAAGGTGTATATAAACCTGTATTCACATTGGGAGTATTTTCTGCAGATATACCTGACCGTTCATTAGACCGTTCAGTTGACCGTTCATTAGACCGTTCAGTAGACCGTTCAATAGACCGTCCATGGCCCGTCGACCGGTTAAACACGTGTCCCGCTGACAACCTTTCTTCGCGTAATGCAGACAGTTGTCCGTCGACACCAGGACGAGTTAACCGAGCCACGACGTTCTGCGACATCGGAGGAACGCGAGAAAACTCTTCAAAGACACTCGCTCGTCCTCGTCCCTCCCGTTGACCAGAACGAAAACCAGGAGCGTACGCAGGTACAGAATCATACGCCTGTCTGAACGGACGTCTTTCCGACGACCGGTCACATGGTGGATACCATCGCTCAGAAGCATACGCCTCCGACCGAATTCTCTCCCGACGACCATCCTCGACTGACCTCAGGTGTTCCACTCGACTACCCGCGATGGAAGTTGAATTTACACGGCCACCACCAACCAGCGAGCTTGACCAGGCGTGTTGACCGTCTCCGACCGACCTCAGACCACCCGCGCTGTAGTTCGACCACGTGCCGTAACGACTGACAGAATTGGACCAACGTCTTCGACTTTCGACCGACTGCGACCAGCGTCGTAGACCATAAACTCGACTTCGACTATCCTCGACATCACCGTCTCTACAATTAAATGAAAAATCATCACTTTCGGCACGAGCCCCCATTTGTCAGAGGTCCCTTATAGTTTTATATATGTCGCTCGATGTTTAATGTAGAAAAAGAACAAAACGGTCGTTTTCAACATAAAACTTCTTCTTTCTTTTCTCTAATCCCCGTCTGACCTCCACACGCCCCCTTCGGGCTGCCTTATATAACCTTTGAAAACCACACTCAGACATACACCAAACAACACTCAGAAACATCTAACAAGTCCATCCTTAGGACAAGCAACCAAACACACAAACATACTCCCACAGAGTCTCCTTCTCACTCTTCGACCATCCCTTCTATTTCTCTAATCAACGACACACACACTCCCACAGAGTATCCTTCTCTATCTTCTTCTTCCTTCCCTTCTGTTTCTCTAATCGTTCAACATATAAAATATTCATATAACATATTCATATAACAATATATATATATATAACATATATTATATATTTTGAGTGCTATAGTTGAACACTTCTTACGTTTAACTTTGAATATCTCAGTTCAATTGAGCAGGTTTTAGAAATTGCTCTTTACATTTGCGGATCGCCCCTTAGTTTCTTTCTTCTTGGATCTTTGCCACCAAGAAGAAGACATAGTTAGGCCAACTGCAGGAAGACACCAGCCCTCCATATAGACAATCATCACATTATTAATTTATTACCATGAATGATTAGATTGTCAGAGAGCACAGAGACAAACAAGATTGTCCTCTATCAACCTTATATTCAAATAAACTACGTGATATATTATCGAAATGATCCGGGGAACAATAGTGGTAATTAGATCTATCGTCCAACTAACAGTCTAACACCACTATCTCCAAGCTTCTTAACAAACACCTGTCGATGAATCATGATATATATATATATATATATATATATATATATATATATATATATATATATATATAATAAACTAATGGTACTGCAAAAAAAGCCGTGAGAATAATAAATGGGTCCCCTCGAAGAGAACACTCTGACCCAATATTCAAGAATTTAAATATATTAAAAATCGATCAAATTAGAAGAATGCAAATAGTAGAATTCGTATATCAGTATGAACGGAACTTACTCCCAAATTCGTTCAGGGGATATTTTACCATGGGATCACAAATCCATGCACATAACACTAGAAGAGCAGCTACATATCGCCCAATACGGGCTCGTACAAATATAAGAGAATTTAGTATGAAAGCATCAGGGCCACGACTTCGGAATGAGACTCCACTTGAAATTCAGCACTCTAAAAATCGCTTCGAATTTAAAATTCAACTAAGAGAATATCTAATTAATGTATAACTTCCCCCCCCCAGTTTGATATGACAAAAGCCTTAATTAACAGAAGAGACATCTCCAATTGGTGGGCATGTACGTGCACCGGGGCCCGGCTGTTGAGCCATTTAGTTAAGAATTTAGTTAAGCGAGTTTGAACTTAATTAAGAAAAGCCAGCCATGAATTTAGAAATTATAATACGTTGTATGGGTGACCCCGCCTAGCGGGATTATATCCCTTTGGGGCCACCCTTTGCAACCTTTAACCAGTATTTAGGCCTATATGTTGTATTTATAATCGAACAGATGTATTTTTCTTGTGGTTTTTAACGTTGATATATGGAAAGCTTGTTACGTTTTGTTTTTTTTGGTTGCAATAAAGACTTTGATCTGATTTTGATATATATTGTATTAATTTGTCATCAAATGAAACAATACTTACGTATAATTGTAGCGAACGTCGAACGACCGCTACTGGGTTTTTCGGTGATATCGGTGGCCGCCATTTGCGACTTTCTGTTGATCGCCATTTGCGCATTATTGGGCCGCCATTTGCGTTTTCTAGCTCCGTCTGCTCGAATACATGTAAGCGACATCTACGGGTGTCGGGGTAATTGTCGCGTCGAGCGACCGTCGTCGTCGATAGGCGACGACGCCGATAGTCGGGAAAGGGAGAGGGGTAATTAAAACTGATGTCGCTCTCCGTTCCCACGCTAAGTGCGGCTTTCTTCAAAGAAGAGTGGCCGGGCGATATCTCGATCGTCGAGATCTGTCGTGATAAGTTCCCACGGACGGCCGTCTGAAAGTTGGCGCATGCGCAGATCCACGTGTCGCACGTGCAGTTGAAATTGGCGCCTGGAAGTGACGTGGGAGGTTAAAACGAGGGAAGCGCAGCTAGTCTGCCGGAGATCGTCGATGTGAAAGGACGTTCGGTCTGTCACTGTGGAGTGATAAAATTCGTCGAAGAAGTGGCACGTTGATTCGATTAAAATTTGTGAAGAAACGAAATTCAATAGTTTGAAATCGGGCGCAACAGAAGTCAAAAGTCGATCGATATCGGAAATCACGGGAAATCGATCGAACCAAGAATTCGGCCGTACGTCTCAGGAGATCGGTCGGAACCGGAAGCTCGGCGGATCAGGACATCGAAGTTGTGAGTATAGGGCAATGAGGGGAGAATCACGATAGGTCCCATCCCTTACTCCAAACTTCGACAGTGATTGCTGTAAGGTAGCAATAGTGGCAGATAGCTCTTAAATTCAGTTGTAGATTAGTTACTGTGTTTTCTGAGGCATAACGTGTCTTGTTCGTGAATTGATTCAATATAGAATTGTATAGAAATGTCTTTGGTGCATTCTGATTCGTTGGAAACCGCCAGCGAGGCGGAAGAACTTCTGGAGCGCCATCGAGCTTTAATTTGGCCACAAATAGATGAAACTGAGTTAAGAAACCCTGAAAAGTACGTGTTGGAGGAATCGAACCCGAATCAGCGGATTGCCCGATCCATCGGGGACGCGGACATATGTTCACACTCGGCCATCGCTGACAAATCACTTCCGGCGGAAGTGTCTCTGGTACATCCTGGTATTGTAAGACGCAGTGTGAGACTGCAGGGTAAGGTGAGGCCTACGTATAAAGAAGTAGGTGATTCACGCTTAACAAGGTCCAATTGGCTACAGGCTTCGAATCATGGTGTGTTTTCAGCATGTCGACCTTCCTCACCTGTGCCTCCAACACGTCACGTGGGGCCCCCTTTAGAAGACGAGGTGTGGCACTTTGTCTCTCAGGGGGGACGCGTAACATAATTTCGTATAATGCTTTGATTGTTCGAGGATTTCGTGTTGATAATTCAGTTATTCATCGATTTGCGATTCTTGGGTTTCTGCTCTTCGATGATCTCTGTTCGAAAAAACAATTTCTTGGCAACTGTTACAGTCAAGTGTTTGTCGATTTGCGTCTTCAAAAAAGCATCTACATCTGTCGTGGAATTTCGAGTTTTCACTTTTTTGCTCAACATTTTCGATGATTATGTCTGTTCGAAATGACAATTTCCTGTCGTCATTCGATTGCTGATCGATTTGCGCTTCGAAAAACTGCAGTTCTTTGTCGAATTTCGACTCTTTTCTGACGATATTTTCGATTTTAGGTGATTTTCTGTTGAAATGTCTCATCTCGTCTGATCTCTTCCGAGTTATGAAATGAAAATAATTTGGGTTTCCAAGGAACGAAACTTAATCGGTCCAGATGACGTCAT
The DNA here is from genome assembly GCA_963556255.1 of Allolobophora icterica. Classification (NCBI taxonomy): domain Eukaryota; kingdom Metazoa; phylum Annelida; class Clitellata; order Crassiclitellata; family Lumbricidae; genus Allolobophora; species Allolobophora icterica. The sequence continues at coordinate 14,337,646 of OY744612.1, forward strand.
CGTCTTTATTGCATATACGTCACAAGTATTGTCGTTTATTCTTCAAGTAAGTAAGTAATTTACCGGCCATGACACGCTCTGGCCCTGTACGACTATCTTATAGCGCTTTTAGAAAGCGTCTATACTCAGGCCTATAGTATTTCTTCTATGTCCAAGAGAATCTTTTGCTGGACGTGAATTGTCCCCTAGCGTAGTAAATATTATTAGTTATAGCGTGCCATCAACGATTTGAAAATTGCTTGCAACGCAAATCACGTGTTGGCCTACCCATTATAGGCGTAATTTTCTGGAGGTACGATGGGTACCCGTACCCCACTTTTTGCCTGGAAGGTACCGTACCCCCCACTTTCCTACCCAGAACAAACAATGCCCATTATTATTTTTCAGAGAAAGGCCTTCATTTGAGCCCTCAAGACTCGGGACAATAACTGAGACAATTACATAAATGTGATCACCATCATCGTCGACATCCTATTATTATAGCCATCCATTTAGTACGTAGGCACAGAGGGGGTTAACCCAAATGCATATGCCTGCGTATGGGGTCTACTGATAATGTACGTACGCGTAGGAAATGGGAGGGGGTTAAAACATAACTTGTCTATATCTGCCTTCAAATTGATTGGCTTTCAAATGAGACTGGCTTTCAAATGAGACACAGTTCGGTTCTTGCAGCTATCAGTACTAACCGGGATAAATAGGACCGTGGGAGAGGCGTCACTTGTATGCCACTATACCTCTGACTGCTATTATTAAACTATCACGCAGCTCCGCAGTGAGTCTGACATATATGCTGGCGGCATAGGCGTAATTTGTGGGGTACGAGGGGTACCCGTAACCCCGCATTTTGGACTAGGGGTACCGTACCCCCACTTTTTTTAACAATGCCAATCAATATTAATATTCTATTATTGTGCCTACCCAGAGATCGCAGTCTCCGCATTGCTTCGTGTATGTAAGACATAGGTACCCCCACTTCTTAGACCAAAGTTACGCCTCTGCAGAGCCGTCAAACATGAAAAACATCCATGATATGCTAACAGAGCAATACAACGTTGGGCAATTAACTCACAATTATAGGCCTACTGAACTGTTCCATCTCTGGTGGCAATGATTGAAGAACCGATCGAGTTTGTACCATGCTCCTTGTGCATACAATTTTTTAATAAAGCCGTTTTCTGCGAGTTTATGGTGTATTGCATGCAATGAAAGGATATGGAAAAATTAATCAACATGAGCTTATTATGATTTATTCATTAATATTTGACAGAAGGAAGACCAGAATGTCGCACAGTAGCAGCATGGGCCATGGCTAATATGTTGGCACTTGGCAGGTCAGTTTTTCTCCTGCCCCATTGGCATCCACCACAGATAGAAGCCGAGTTCGGACATTGGGAATTTAGCCTAGCAATAAATGCATAACTCATTCGTGATATCTGCTAAGAAATATGTCATCTTAAAACATGGGGTATTCTAACACTCCATACGACTGTTTTGTTGCCTGTCCTTCTGTTAGAAGTGGATACTTGGGACGCTAACGAAGAATTCAGAGGCTAATTCGCTGGATGCCTTCCAACAGTTTGGTCCGAGCAATATACTGAGCATTCGCTAAAAGGCTCATTGACAGACGCGGAGGTATATCCAGGGGCGTGTATCCCCCAAGTCATTGGAGCAACTTCCCCTCCCATCCCTTCCCTTTCCCCTCCCCTTCCCTCCCTCAGTCACTGGATTGCAAATTCCAAAGCAGTCAACTGAAAAAAACCCACTCATTCATAGAATTTTGCTTAGTGTTTGAGTGCAATAACTCAACAAACAACACAGTTACTTGCAACAAACAATTCAGTCTTAATCCACTGGCAGTCCATAGTCCATTGCATAGCAGGGGTGTAACTTTGGTCTAAAAAGTGGGGGTACCAATTTCTTACATACACTAAGCAAGGCTGAGACTGCGATCTCTGGGAAGGCACACTAATAAAATGTTGATTGGCATTGTTCAAAAAGTGGGGTTACGGCATCCCAGCCCAAAAAGTGGGAGTATGGGTACACCTCATACCCCCACAAATTATGCCTATGGTCCATAGTCTAACTGAAAATGTTATTATGGTGTCAAACTGACTGTCTGCAACCCAGGCACGTAACTAGCCTTTTTCATTTGGGGGGCTTAAGCCTTGAACATGGCAACATTTATACAGTGTTCATACGAATTTTAGCCGTAAGCATACAACGGCTTGACTTGTTTGGGGGGCTTCAACTTCGTTTGGGGGGGCTTAAGCCCCCCAAGCCCAACGCTAGATACGTCCCTGCTGCAACCACTTTAACTGTCTGTAGATTATGTGAAAGGCGTTGACATTTATTATTCAATGGAAGAATCATAGAATGAACCAAGTTGATGATGGCACACACACTGACAGATCTCCCCCACCCCATTTTTTGAAAGGGTCACTGCTCGGAGGTTCCATGGTGTAGATGCCTCTGAGTCAGTGTTTAATCTAGTCCCCCTCTTCTGGGAGTCTGGGAGGGGAAACCAGGTTTCTGGGGGACCAACCAATTTTTCAGACTTTTCCAACTTTCATCCAGACTTTTTCCAACTTTCATCTTCGAAAAAAGTTGATGACCTTTTTTTTTTTTTAGTCATTCGTCCCAATTTTCCTTTAAATTACTCTCTCAAAAAAAGTTTATGACCTTTTTTTAGGGATCCGTCTCTCTGGGGGGGAAACCATGTATCACCATGTATCCTGGGGGGGGGGAAATTGCCTCCCCAAAACTTCTCTACATTATAATATTGCCGGCCTCTGGGGGAAACATCAATCCTGGGGGGGGACATTTACCCCCCCCAAAGACGTCTAGATTAAACACTGCTCTGAGTATATAGAATAATATAGATAAAAGAGACTATTAAAACGAGACTTCATTTATTTGGACAAACTGTGCGCTGCAACTCCGAACAGCCCCATATTCTGGAGCTCTTTGGACTACGATATGCGTTAACTAACATGTTGTAACTGACCAGTGCACGCTCTTGCCACACAGAGCATTCGTGGGTGTCAAGTGTAAACTGCTTTGTTGGTGAACTGTTCATTATTAGACATTGCAAAAGACTCATGCCTTCTCTCGAGTTAAAGCTACGCTACAAATCGGACGAAGCCTAATCGCTTCACAACTGTTCAATTAATTACATACGCTTTTCCCGCCGTGTAAAGAGACAAACCTGGACATGCCTACGAGTCACCTCTAACGTGGGATAAGGCGGCCACAAACATTTGCCAATCAGAAGCGTATAATTTTAAACATGCATGGTCAGTAATCGCTGCTGACACAAAAAGCCTAAGCACAGGATTTCTGCTACTCAATAAAACAAACCAGAAAATGATTTAATTATTTATCGACGTCAACGTCAAACAAGCTGCACACCCAATCACAAACAAATCAACAATTCGATGACTCATCAACGTGACGTCATGGACCTTCTAACTCGAATGCACGCTTAAAACATGCTGAGTCATCTTCGGAAAATTACATTCAAAGTAACACATTTAAATAAACTAAAAGGGCGGAAAGAGGAACATGTGTTAGAACAGATAAGATTCAGGAAAGGCTATGAAACAGTAAGAACACATAGTCATAGCTGACGATCACAGGCATCTGTATGTCGGTCTGTTTGTCTGTCTGTCTGTCTACCTACCGACCTGCACTATTTCCAAGTTACTCATTACCCCTGCTACACATTAATTTATACAAAGAATTGGTCTCATCTACAAAATCAAACAACATATTCTATTCTACTATTGACAAATTTATTAACAAAATGTTTGCAAACACTGCATAGCATGAGATTTCACATAAACAGAAAACAAAATCTACACCCAACCCTAATAGCAAATTACAGCTTTAAGCAAAGGTGACAAAAACGAAAATTTGACTGCAAGTTTTCTGAATCTATGACGTCAAAACTCAATCAACAGGTTTAAACCTACACTTTAGACAGTCACTGTTCACGGAACTACAAGCAAGGCGATAATGTACAATAGCTAAGTGCTATCCAAGGTCACAATACACAAGTCATACTTCATCACATCACAAAACTGCATAAAACAAAATCTGACTTAGTGTTTTATGCCTAAAGTTACTTCAGCTTTAGCAACTGATTTGGCCACTTGATTATAACACAGTCCTGTTATAAGGCATTCTGTTTACGGCTCCCACAGACAATGCTATAAGGAGGTTCCACTGTACGTAGATCGATACAAAGAAATAAATACATAAATTAACAACCCTTCTTCTTTGGGTTTCTAGCGGTTTGACTAAGAATATGATGCAACTCGGACTAGGTTAGCGAAACGAGACTCGTCACCAGGTGTCGCCCGTCCACTTCGGGCAAACGCTTAATGCCACTCTCCAGCATGGCGCCCAAACCTACAGCAACATTGCATAACACCTTCAAATGTATGGTGTGGTTATGATCTTTAAGAAATCTATTGTTATACTAAATTTCTGACAGCTGTGGGAGTGTGGGGCATAAAATAACAACCACAGCAGTCAGAAAAATACAATCGACTTACTTAGATACACATGTAAATAACACGCAGTAGAGTAAACCGATTGTGTGTTGCCGCTAGACATCAACAGCTGTTTGATACTGCAGGTTATCATTCATTGATTCAATCATTCATTCATTGATTCAATCAATCAATCATTCAGAGCATTTATATAGCACCTTTTTAAGATGCCCGGCAAATCAGAACAGTTTTCAAGTGGTTGTAGAAGGTGCATGCACTTTCCATAGTTAACAAAGCCTGTCGCTCTAAAGTGAGACCATTCAAGGTCGATGGTCATACCACTAAAATGCTGTTGAAACAGTAACAAGTTAAATTCAAGCCAGGGAATGAAATGTTCTGCCTAACCCCTCAGAAATCACTGAAATTTTGACAGCTATGTAAAAGACATTTAATTGCATCTCTTGCATTGATAGCTAGTCTCATCAAAAACAAACTCCATTACAGACGGGAAAATTGATCCTGAAAACATAGTTCACCTACAGAAAATTACTGCAGAGTAGCACAAAATATTGATGTTTTCATCTGCAGGAGTGTGGCCCACGGCATCTCTTTTAAGAGGTACACACCATATCATAAAGCATATTCCCCAACAACTTTGCGTAGGTAAGTTCACACTGCATTAACTGTCATAATATTTTGCGTGAAACGCTTAGTTTGATTAATTTAGAAACCAATATGGCTAGAAGTCACAGGAATGTAATGTATGGTAACTGAACCTTATCCTTATCTTACATTACCTTACATGCAGTTACCTAAGCAAATGAATAGGTCTGATCTGTTTACCTCGGGACCTGAGATCTGCGTCAACTTCTTGCAGGAACTGTTGCAGGACTTGACTGACTTCCAAGGTGTCCTATTCAATACATTGTATACACTACTTTAAGTCATACTGCCACTTCTAACTGTTCAACACGCAAAACATTTTGCAATTTATACCCCAGTATAAGGTATGCCCCTGACACTTCACATTAACAAATCCACACAGTATTAACTATATTATATTTTATGTGAAACGCATAGAGCATGCTTTGTAAGCAATTAATCTTTACATTGTTTAAATCAAATAGTGCTACATGAAAGAAATGTCATTACATTACATTTACACTAAATATCTGCAACACTTTATTTACTTTAACTCATTAAACTCACTCCATTCAATTAGCTCAGATCAAGTACGATAATATTAATGCAATGTCCAGATGAGCTGATTTAAATGGGAGTTGCGCTGAATCATAAAGAAGTAAAAATGACATTAAATTAACATAACTTAAACACAACTTAAATATTAATTCCATTTTACTTTACTTCTTTCCTTTATTCAACTCTTATTTTTCACCTGAACCCAAACTCAACTGAACTCAATTCTATTCAGTTTAGCTCAATTCAACTCGGTTCATCACAACTGAATTTAGTTCAACAGACATGAACTCAGCTAACGCAACTGAACCAAATTCAACCAGGTTCAACACAAACGAACCTAGTTAACTCAACTGAACTCAGTTCAACTTCCCCATCCAGCAGTGTATTCAGTTTAAGATCCTAACCCTTTTATGTGCAATTGTCTTGTTGGCTCTGTTCCATCATACCTTAGGGAATTCTGCATTTCAATCTCCTTGGTCTGCAGTCATGGCATCCTTCTGTCAGCTGCCCATGGACTCCTGACTGTCCCTTGTAAGCATACTGCTACAAGTCAGTCCAGAAGCTTTGCCTATGCTGGGTCTACCAGCTGGAATCGCCTTTCTCTACAGCTGCTGCTCGAGCTCCTCAGTTTGTCCCTTCCACAGTTTCACAAGCGCCTGAAATCTGCATTATTTGAAAGTGATTTCACTGGTTTGGGTCGCAAGTGCCACTAATGAGTTTTTTCTTGAAGTGGCACTTCATAAATGTCAGATTCCAATTCCAATTACAATGAGTACAACTCGATTCAGTTCTGCGCTGACCTCCTCATCCTCGTTGGACCAGTTGTCCCAGTCGGAATCCTCTGAATCGTTGGACGTCTGGCGGCAGACCATACCATTTGAAGTTGTTAGGGTCGCAGTAGATGTTACCGGAGGAACCCCTCGAGGGGACAGGCCCAACCCACCGCCAGTGCTCAGAACCTGCGTCTCCCACATGACCCTTGGATTAGAGCGATCTAAGGCAGAACAACAAGTCAGCAAAGCAAATTATATACAGTCTTAAATACTAAATTTTAAATTAAATATTAAAATATTTATGATTTCCAGACATTTCAAATCCTGATGAATGATTTCTACTTTGGATACAAAAAACAAGAGTAATAATATTATTAAAATTAATATTATTAATAATCAAATGATGCAATTAGATTAGATTTGAATAGCAACCAACCGAGAGCATCGTCTTCCTCCTCATCATCCGTCGTGTTTAGGGCATTCATTTCCAGTGGCTGAGATGGAATGTCATTGGAAAGAAGAGTGAGATCGGTATACGCAAGGTGTTTCTTCTCACTCTTGCAATAGGGTGAGGTAGAGGATGGGTCAGGTTTCGTGTCTGCAACCTATAAGAAAAATCCGAAATAGAGCAAAGCTTGTTCATCACACATTTATATCCAAAGTAGAGCTAATAGGGTAGAGGAAAAACTACTACACAGACGTTTCTGCTTAGAACCTCAATGGAAATACATTGGAAGCTTCTTCCTTAGGTCAACAGATCTCTTAGTGGAGGCAAAAACTTGGGTAGCCAATTGGTTAGGGTGCTTGCGGACAGTGTGGGTTTGAACCTCCTCCCCTGAGAAAGTTACTATGTAGGTTCTTTGAGCAAGTCCTTCACTCACAAGTGCTCAGTGAGATTGACTGGAGCTTGGTCTTTACATAGTGCCGCTTGATAAATGCGTAATAATAATAATAACAATAATACTAACCAGTCACGGCAAGACTGGAATACCTTATCTTTGACTACCCAATTTCCATTGGTAATCATTTGACAACCCAAGCAGATGGAAAGCTAAGTTGGTACCACATGGTCCATCATTGTACTGATAGTTGCTACTCTAACTACTAACTACACTTACACTGCTTATCTTTAATATTCTTGCAAGATTTGTATCCACAATTCTTATCAGTATGAAAACAGCAAGTTAAGTGAAGTCATTATGTGCACTGCACCAAGAGACCTTACTTTTTAAAACAAGTGACCTCACTGCCAGCACTGAGTGACTTAAGTATCTCCACTAGGTGACCTTTCTGCCTGTACCGACCGACCTTTTTTAGTCGGGTGACAACTGTTCGCAGGAGAATATCGATGCTTGCTTCGGTCAGTGCAAACGTCACAACGAGATTTCGGAAGAGATGGAGAACATTTTGCAGTGTTGTCTGATCAGTTGCCTGTAAGAACAACAGAAACTCTGTCAGTTGTCTTGTTTCTGATCCTTCATCGTCTTGACAACAGACAACAAGCCACAGTGATGCAAAATATAAAAATGTCTTACGAAATTAACAAATTCATATATGCATGCATGTATATACCAAAATGTACATTGTACATGTATGTATGTACATATGCATGTACCTCAGTATAAATGTAGATCGGGTGGCAACAAATAGGCACATCTGGTTTCGGTTGCTGGACCTAATTTTTCTAATTCTCTCCCTTTGTCTGTGTGCTCTGCTCAGTCGCTTGTGTTATTTCGTTCTCAACTTAAAATTTCAAATTGCTTATCTACCATCGGCTGCCTCTCTGTCTTACGGGATGATTTTCTGGATATTAACCTGATTATGACTTGGTTTTGGTGTGCCATCGGTTGACACCTTGTACATTTAGACACCGGCACAATAGAAGTTCCTTATTACAATTACAATTACATGGTGCCAGCAGTATTATCAATTGTAATCCCAGATTTGCATAGGGCTGCTTCATGACAGAATAACCTGAGGCGCTCTCTGCGTCAGCCTAAATGACGTTACATGTCATTACGATAAGAACATTCTTCAGTTAGTAAACATTGCATAAATCAGTGATTCCCAAACCGTGGCCCGCGGGCCAAAAGTGGCCCGCCAATCCTTTGAATGTGGCCCGCGACAGTCACTCACAAATTTTGAAAAAAAATTAAATTACCTTGTTTTCTTGATTTTCGATTTAAGTTAAGTTAAGTTCTTTTTTTCTATTATTTTGTTTTAATCTTAGTTCACTTTTCGTCAAGCTCTATGCAGCGTATTTACACTTCCGTATACTGCCAGCAAATGAATTCGAACATTTGCGGTCGTTTGCTCAACGTTACATATGCCGTTTTGGGAGCACGTACAGATGTGAACAATCATTTTCAGCGATGAAACTTATAAAAAACAAAAATCGAGCGCGCCTCACTGACTCAAATTTGAATGTATCGATGATACTTGCCACTACGAACCTACAACCAGACATTGATAAACTAGCTTCTAATCTGCAGTCACATAAATCTCATTAAAACTGATTCATCTTCAATAAATACTTTTGAAAAATTAAAATAATAAATATTCAGAATTAAAATGAATGCATTGCTGGAACTTCTGCATTTAAAATTTAATTAACACAAATTTGAGATTTGAATTCAATTTTACCGATATTAACAATTTTGCATTTTGAAATTTAACAATGTTCAAACGATATCTTCAATTATTGCCTTAACATTGATCTGATATGAAAGTATCTGAGTTACCCTTGCACCAAGCAGTATGCATCTTATTATTCTTCCGCTGAAAAACGTGTGTTTTATCTTGCATTGTTGTAAATTGGCACTGACAATATGCCAAAAACATGTTCCATTCGATGTCAGATGTTACCAAATGCTGCGCATGGGGAAACTTACGACGCTTCCCCAGAGACCACTATTTGCTGGCGCTCCAGCGCACGCATTCGTCCACAATGAAAGCAACTGAGGACGGCTCCTCAGATCTCTGTGGCCCGCCATGATATTTTAAAAGTAAGACTTTGCCCTCCATCAAAAGAGCTTGGGAACCACTGGCATAAATAACTAGAAGAGTCACCGTTGCCAAGTTTCTGCAACACTTGAGCCCAAGCAACAGGTTCCTAACTAGAGTTGACAGATGACAGCATTTTCAGATTGCCTTAAGCATAGGCATAGACTCTGGGGAGGGGGGCATCCGGGGCACGTGCCCCTCAATAATTGAGATGGACGTACAGTCCAATGCAACAAGTGTAGAATGAATAACCAAATGCCCCCCCCCCCAATATTTTTGTCAAGTTTACGCCAGTGGCCTTTAGGACATCAAGAATGAGGAGCAACAATAGGCAATGTGATCCGCCACCGATAGCACACGGATGTCTCCATGTAGTGGAAGATGAAGCATCTGGAAATCCCTGGAACCACCAAATATGTATTTGTCACCCTCCAGCTTGTAGGTATTTGAACCGTTCCCGTTTGGTGGTCAGTACCACTCCAAACACTTTTTTCGTCCTTCCCCCAAGATTTCCCGGCATAGATGGCATACACAGGTGTGTAAATCCTTATGATTGTTACTGTTACGTTAATATAATTACTGCACTATTATCACAGGCATCATCATCATCGCCTTTATCATCATTGTCTATAATCAGACCTTGTTGGTGATGAGGCTGGCCAGTCCACATAGACACAACTGAACATCTGGTTTCTTAAGAGAGACCTCAACTGGATCACTGAGATTCCACTTGCTCACTGACAATGAGATTGCTCCAATGCTGAAAGTGTAAAAAAAACTATCAATTATACCTTTCATTTGCGAGAACTTGGCAAGTAGTTGCCATTGTAGATATCTTTTCTAATCTCCTGGTTTCTAATCTAATTTCCTAATCTCAGGAAATTTTTTAATTTCTGGAAATAAATATAATAAAAAGAAGACGAAGAAAAATTACAAGAAGAATGAGACTAACACTACTGCTAATAATATTTGATCATAAAAAGATCTATCTTATACAGTCACCTGCATGGATATAGCTCAAGAAAGAATGACCTGGAATTCTGTTTTCAGTGGCGATGAGATATTCCCCTTATTTACTTAGTGACATAAGCATCATAATTTAAACATATGAGACTAACACTACTGCTAATAATATTTGATCATAAAAAGATCTATCTTATACAGTCACCTGCATGGATATAGCTCACGAAAGAATGACCTGGAATTCTGTTTTCAGTGGCGATGAGATATTCCCCTTATTTACTTAGTGACATAAGCATCATAATTTCTTTACAATGTTGACTTTGGAAGCCATGCCAAGCGTTGTCTCATAATGTTTTAAAGCTTATTTTAATTAACAAAATATTGAATGAATCATAGTTACTGTTAATAAAGCTTTTAGTGCTGGTTCTCTTTATACTATTTTGATAAGTACTGTAAGACTACTATCTAAATCACTTGTGAAATAGGTAACCCTAATAAGTGGGACTTCGTTCCTTAATGGGTCTGCCATTTGCATCCCTGAAACATATTTGTGCACTGTATTATGTAATGTTTATTTTTTGTGAAAAATAAATGATAATGAAATGAAATGAATGTAAGAGATCAGGTTCTACTTTCAAACTCTTCTGTACAGAACTGATCAATCAATGGATAGTAGATCCTATTAGATGAAATAAAAACCTTTCACTGATGGCCTTCGATAGCACATCATCATCTGTACATTTCGTGAAGTAAGCAGCAAGAACAGGCAGCAGAATGAAAGCTTCATTGATCTGGATCTTTCTACAGAACAGCGGAAGATGGGCCTGAATTGCAGACAGAAGAGCCTTTTCCACCTTAACGGAAAACAAAAGTTTAAGTTAGAGCAGGGCCTACGTAAATTCTTGATTATCATTTAATGCAAATACATTATAATTTAGAATTAAACACATTCAATATTACCAATCTGCATTAAATTTGCAATAATCACCAATAAACATTTTCTATTTTTTTGTAGCTGAAATGTAACGATATCAATACTCCTGCTGACTTTTTTGTATTGAACTGGTTGCAAAATAAACTATTGATAGATTGATTACCAGATGGCAACATTAACCTTTTACTATTTATTGTGTCCAGGGTTTGAAACTTGTTGGTTTGCGAAAAGAGAAAAATGTATTTCTCTGTTTCGCAAACTACATGCAAGCGAAAAAAGGAAAAATATGAAACCCACTTTTGATTCTGGTTTCACTTGAAGCAACCCTTGACTGATGCATTGTTCATTATGAAAACAACAGCCCTATAGAAATCACCATATTGCTTATGCTGCTAGGATAGGTTGTTCTGCACTTAACACTTTAACGATGAGCATGTACTAAAAGTGACTGGGAAACCAATGCAGCTTGTCGTTAAAGTGTTAACATGTTTTTAAAGCAGCTGAAAGAACCATATCTCGGATGACTATCGTTGACAGAGGCAAACGTTACATGAACCATTACCGTACTTTATGTTCCTTCCATATTAATAGTAACTGTATTTATAACATGAATAGTCAAACCTGATTTGCAAAGGAATGAAGATTAGTTTCACTTTTTGTGCAGCAGCTGAAAAAAGATTGCAAAACCAATGTTAAGTATGAGTTCTATACATTGGTTGCCAACTGTCATCAAAATTTCAAACCCTTTCTTGTTCCTCCACCATGGTCTATCCATTTAGTGCTCAGGGTCTGTAATTAAAAGACTGCACGTTTGCCCCTGATAAGCGGATTCTGTGTAACAACCATGGACATATGCACATATGCCTCTGCTACCAAGAAATAAAATTTGGAAGCAGTGTAAACTTGGATGTAAATGGCAAGCCCTGCAATGCACTGGCCTCATATCGAAAACCTTAAGATTAGTCCACTGGTTGAAATTCTTTGAACAAAGCCAGTTGAGGTCAATTAGGCCTCATCGTTGGAAGGCAGGCTTCATTGATAACCAATCACAAGGGCTGAAAAGCAAGAAATGACCACCTCCACTATGTTCCGCATGGGACATGTTAGCTTTACGTACTTTATGTTCCTTGTTACTCTAGACCAGGCTTGTCTTGAGTTCACCAGTTCAAGTCATTCAAAATGAGCCTAAAGTTTTAAGCCAAGTCCACCAGTTTGAAGAAATCTGCCACACAGCCATCTTTTCTTATATTACTTCAGACACAAATATGTCATAAATTAATCTTTTAGGTCTCGGTAAATGAGAGTAGAAGTGGAGCCACATAATGACAAAATACTTACTTACTTACTTACTTAGTCCTTCCCGTGCAGAGCTGCACATCGGGCAACGCAGTTCCTCCATTCTTCTCTGTCCCTCGCCACCTCAACTGCATCCTCCACCGTCATCTCGAGACATCTCAGATCTTCTCGAACAGTTCCCATCCAGTTCTTCCTTGGTCTTCCTCTCCCACGCTTCCCCTCCGGAGTCCACCTAGTAACTTGGCTGGCTCTTCTATCATTATTCATGCGGGCCACGTGTCCCATCCAGTTCAGTCGTTTCTTTCTAATGATGTTCTCTAGCTTATCCTGCCCTGTTCTTTCTCTGACGGTTTTATTTGTGATCTTATCTTTCCAGGAGATGTGTAAAAATTTTTCTTTGCCACCTGTGATGTGCTGCCTCCAGTTTTTTCCTGTTTGCTACCGTCATTGGCCACGACTCTGCTCCATACAGTAGGGTGCTCAAAACTACAGCCTCATATAGCCGGATCTTGATCTTCACGCTGCATCCCTTACTTTTCCATATCCTCTCCAGTCTCCCAAAAGCCGCATTTGCCTTCCCAATACGTATTCTTATCTCCTTGTCACAACTGCTATCCGCCGCCAACGTACTGCCAAGGTAGCAAAAATCATCTACCACTTCGATTGGTTTGTTATCGATCGCGATCCTGCCCACTTCTTGCCATTTCCCTATCTTCATGATCTTCGTCTTCTCTGGATTTATAACCAGCCCGACTCTAGCCGCCTCCTCCTGTACTTTGTCTGTTATTTCTTTTATTCCATCCCAGGTGTTGTCCAGCAGAGCGATGTCATCGGCAAAATCCAAGTCACTGAGTTTGTCGGCACTTATCCATCTCAATCCAGAGCTATTATTCTCCGTTGCTCTTTTCATCACCCAGTCCACCACCATTGCAAAGATAATTGGTGACAGCACGCATCCCTGACGCACTCCAGTCACAACTTGGAACCACTCTCCCATCTCCCCCCCATGTCTCACCGCACATCGGCTGCCATTGTAGAAGCTCTTGATGATGTCTATGATCTTGGTTGGACAAAATACAATACAAATTAATTAGCTCGGTCATACCAAAAGTTTTTAAATATTTCAGAAACTTTGTGTAGATATTGAAAAATTAAGCATAATATCTAGAATCAAGTAATCCCTTAAACGAGTGAATGAAAGATCGATGGCATGGTGTTTTATTAGTTTCATCCTGATGCTACAGAAATTCTTAGACTAGACTAAAGCAAGTGACATGGTGAAAGAACAACCTCTGTTCAAATCAATTAGCCAAAGCAATAAAATTAGTGAGAATATTGGATAGAGTAACTAATTCATTATAATCTAGCATCAGATTAAAAGTAACTAATTAATTGATATGTTTACTACAAGTGTATTTTTCTTGAGCACTAGATTATGTTGGGTTGGATAACATTACATTAAGACTGGAAGAAACAAAACAAGATCAGATGAGATTAGGTTAAGATAAAACCTGAGAAATCCATCAAGTGGAACAATTTCCTTGCGTGACATCCAACGAAAGCCTGCCAGATGTTTGGCCAATTCCGTTCTGGCATTTGCCTGGCAGAAGATGCTGACGATAAGACCAACAACAGCAACTACGTCCTTGTCAGATTCCTGCAAACAGGAAACAACAAACAATATTTATGTAGCAACTTTGGCTCGTTTTCCTCGAAGTGGTGCAACAAAAGTCTATTGTAGGTATGTAGGTATCAAGACACTTAATATTGCATTTTAAGTACCTCACAAAGGTATCACATCTCATCTGAACCTTAATCTCACCTCTCACTGCTTAACAATGAATTTGTTTCATTAAGCCTAAGCTGCAACATCTGCTCCTAGATCTTACTTATTATCACCAAGCTGCAAATTCAGCTCCTAGATCTTTTATTCCAACATCAGCTCCTAGAATTTTATTAAAAACTTCACATAAACAATCACAGTAACTGCAAGATCATGACCGTCACATACTTGTAGGATCCAATGGTACTACCCTATAAATATTCAGCTACATGTTTAAATATCTCTGACTTATACATCAAAACGCAACAACGAGTGCAAAACAAATAAAATAAAAAGCAAGAATAATCTATGTAAACAAATGTTCACATAATAATCAAGCTAATTTTACAAATAATAATAATTTCCAGTTTAATGCTGACCTCAGGCAGCTGGGTAGAATCGAAGTGAATTACAGCGAGCATCAGAAGTTCAACAGCCACAACTGTAATTCGATCAATGATTGGGCGTTCAATATATTGCGATGCAACAGAGCACCAGTTCGACAAATTCAGCTGCACTGGTTTCGTGATTTTCTCAACCAACTGACGGCAAGTGCTGGAGTCCTACAGAAGCACATATCCCATAAAAGACAAAGAAATGTTGCAACACTTCACACAATAAAACATCACACTAACCCAATATGTAATGTAATATACTGCAATATGGCAAACTGTCATCATATTAACTGCCATATAAAGCAATACATTCTAATGTACATCAGATCATGTCAAATGCTTCAGACTGTTGATTATGTAGGAACCTTACGAGATAGACAATTCCTTAGCACCACTGATGGATACAGCCTTCTATCAATGATAGTCGTGTTATACAAGAACATTTAAGGAACACAATGCAGATATAAATTCCTCCACTTCTCACTACCGATAAAATTGTATCAATTTCCATATGAAGCCTTTGTGGATAAAGGTTACAGCCAGTATATTGTAACCTTTATCAACATTGGCTTAATTAATGCGTTTAGTCATTCAAAACCATATATGAATTTAAGTACATACACGCATACTTGTATGCATCCGACTATTTTCCTAGTGCCTTTATGAACCTGCCCAATATAACTGTTTGGCAGCTCTGAAAAAGACATGGAAAGCTGAAAAAGTCACACAACTTTATTGATAGTGAGCTATAGAGGAATTTGTTATACAAGTGTTACTTTTAAAGTGGGGATGAAAAACGGTGACAATAAGCTGAGAACCTTAAGTATCAAGTGAAACAGTTCAGACCATCATTTGTGTAAGGAATTTCTGAAAAACACTGGATTGACCAGTAGCTCCATTCCCTAAATACTTGAAATTGTGGGAATCATTATATCCGATTCGTTTAGACTCACCTGCCAAAGGTGCGATGAACAGCAAAGCATTATCAGCAGGTCGGCCGCATGGCACATGGAGTACTTGACAGCGAGACTCATGCCGTAGTTCAGAAGTGTAGTTTGTCCCGTGAAGTGTGCATCACATAATTCTGTCAGAAGGGTCATGTCATACCAACGAATCACCTCAACCACACAAGGAAGAAGCTGTAACATAAGACAAACACAATACAATAGTCTATTATTTTGTATGGTATCTAATCTAATGACTTCTATAGTGCAATTATCATAAAGTCCATGACAAAAGTCGATGGTTGCTTAGGTTAAACTCTCAATGAAAAATCAAATTGTAATTAAAAATCAGAAGGCTTGGTAACATAATCTGTAATTTCTTACAAATCTCCGTTACAACTATCCTCAGAAATCCATAACCTAATCGCTGAAGCACAAACATACTACTTATTAGCAACAGGAAAACCCTCCTCACAAACCACATTGCTCAAAAATCAATTTTCAATTTCACAAGAAAACACTACGATTTTTTAAATTCAGGAACAAAGGTGGAAGGTTGATCGCTTTGCAAGCAACAGCCATTTTACTGTACAGCATTTCAACAGCCTGACATAAGTCTTAGTTAACTTTTAAAATATGAATTTATTTTGTTATTAATATTTCAATTTACATAATTTATATGTGCACACCTATACGTGCACAGTCAGTAAATCTAACTCAAGTATGTCTGGGGGTCACAATGAGGAGTCTGCTCAGCACACACAAACTCGCAATCATCGTATTTCAGACCCAGTGTATTACCACCTTGCTGCATAGTTATGATGGATTTCTTTTGTACCTGATGACCCATACGACGTAATTCCCATTGGCTGTCGGCAAGGCTTTCCACGCATTGGAAAAGAATCATCTGGAGTAGAGAGCGAAGGTCTTCTAACTGTGCTCCATTTGTTTCATCCATGCTGGACTAAGCAGAACAAGTGGAATAACACGTCATAAATTAAACACTACATATAAACACTACTAATAAGTAATGTCAGTCTTCATGGTGAATATTTTTATTTTTATTACTGCAAGTACATATGATCTTCACTACCCACAATCCAATCACCGTTATTATAAATCATATCACCATTATTATCGCAGCACTCTTTATACAGGCATCATCATCATCATCATCATCATCATCATCATCATCATCATCATCATCATCATCATCATCATCATCATCATCATCATCATCATCATCATCATCATCATCATCATCATCATCATCATCATCATCATCATCATCATCATCATCATCATCATCATCATCATCATCATCATCATCATCATCATCACCCTTAATACCTCAACATCTGTTACACCGTAACTATATCGCAACTATTTTTTTTATTGTCATCAGTGTTGTTGTCACCACTACTGAAGGAGCTGCATTCAGCTCACTGTGCAACATTGGTTTGGAATGGCAAGTCTTCTTAAATTCAGCATAATAAATTGATTGCATAAATGAAACACAGTTTTATAGCACTAGTTCATAATGTACAGTATTTTGACTTGTGCTAATTACCCGTTCTCGACTATCTTCAACAAAGCACTGGAGCAAGAGAGAAACGTTCTTGGCAGACAACAAAGTCTGTGCAGCATGACAGGTGGCACCACCACCGCTGAGATGATTGTAACGTCGACCAAGAAGACGCAGTGACGCTGCATCATAGCTACTCACAGATTCTCTTCTCTGCGTTGGCAATCTAAAAATGCAGAAACCATCACATGCTCATGAAAACTAAAAAATAAAATCTATAACATCATAAAATCATGTTATAGTTTAGTTTCACAATGTATGTAATCATTGTATACATGTAATGCATGTGTGCTCGTCAGATGCAAATAAAGGCTACCTACTTATTTACTTAAAGTGGAATAAGGCCAAACACTACAAATGCAAAGAAATGTTGAATACGCATGTGTGTGTGTGTGTGTGTGTGTGTATGTGTGTGTATGTGTGTGTGAACAGGAGCAACCACGTTTCTAGTTATCTGAGCACTGTTTACTTGCTCATTGTTGTTTTGTATTGTATGGTTTGTCCTTCTGTACCACATAGTGCTTCTGCAAGGTATTTAGAGGGTGCTATTGTAATTGCAACTGTAATTAAAAATATATATAGCGCCACTATTTTAAGTGTCTAGACACACACACATCCATACAGATCAAAGTACAGGTCAAAGAGAATGTACACAGATAATTTACAGTATAGTAAATTAACTGCAAATATAACAACTGACTCCATGCAAACCACAAACATTACACAAATTACAAGCATTAGCAGAAATGGAAACATGAACCAGAAATGATAAATGAACCAGAATTTGTCGAATTTATGGCTAGCAACCTCGTCTCCATTTGTTTCAGAGGCTTCTGCGAATGATCCATAGCATCAGAACCTTCTGTTTGTACCTAAGAAAAAGTGCAGAGAAATCTTTTAAAGATTTCAGAGGTATTTAGAGATGCTATCAACACTACGCATACGCGTGTGCAATGTGCATATCACATATTTGTTTATTCGAAATCCTGTTGTCACACCACAACAGACGTACAGAAACAGACATCAGACATACATACATTTATATTACAGCCATGTAGTTTGGTGATCGCCGACTGTGTCATTTCGGTTGATAATTTTGTCCAAATACAGAATTTTCTCAATAATTCTGAAAAGTTTGGACTAGAAGAAGAAGGCAAGGCTGCATGCTGGAATTATTTTTCGTTTTCACCACGAATTTACTGGGTTTAGGACGGTTTTTATTGCAAATTATATAGCAGAGGTTCCCAACCTTTTCTATGTCTCGCACCCCTTGGAAATATTTTATTAGCGCTCGCACCCCCTAGAAAAGTCATATCACATTTGACGACGACTAAGTCACATTTCTATTTTTTGAACCACAGACTGAACCACATACACTCATACAGTACTGTGGGTGACCAAACTGAACTAAAATGAGCTTTTAACTCAGTGCATAAAATGCACATATATATTCATAACGCTACAAAGAATGCACTGGGGTTTTTGCAAGTCGTCATTTCCTGTTGTGCAAGTGAAACCAAAGCGCACATACTCATCATTCCATTTCCTTCTTTTTGACCTGATGAAAAATGAAGGGTTAATCTGCGAACCAGCAAGAGAAAAATATGAGTTAATTTATCTGTTCATAAAGCTCGTTTTGAAATTTTTTCCTGCTCATTGCTTCTTTCAAAATATAATGTCAATATGACATTGCACTCAAAGCAAAAATAATGACCTACAAATACTAGCACACTGCAAGACACCGGTTGCACTACGATACAAATACTGCTCAGTAAGTATAAACACATGCACACACAATTATTACATTTATTAATATCAAGTTCTGTTATAATAAAATAAATGTGACCTCGCCTTCGATGCAAACAATTTTTTTAACGAGTTAATTTCGTGACATTTGTATAAACATGACGGCACCCCTGGGTGGGAACCCCTGTTATATAGTGACCTTCTGTGACTGGAATGGTCCACCCCAGAGGGATGATAGGTTCCAGCTTGAGAGTCAACCTCATACTTACACCAACTAGGGTACTCTGTGAAACCTTGGTCTTGTCAAGCAAGGGCAAAGAGAATCTTTTAAGCAGTACTGACCATCAATCATGGAATGTTGCAACTACCTAATGGTCGGTGGTTGACGAGTAACTTTCCTGCGAGTCTATGGTGGCTGCAGGATTGCCAGGTTCCATGTCATCTTCAAGGATGGTGAGACAACTACATATATGTGCAACTGACTCCACAAATTTGTTAAACACAATTACAGCTACATCCATACATGTACAATTATACATATATACATGCAATTACACATCAATACATACAAACATATCCACGCATTTATGCATACAGCTATTCCTTGTGTTTTGAACCCTACATGTCAGAGGAATTGAGTTTCTGCAAGTAGAATACTAGTGGCTCTGTAGTTCATCTTTTTGAACTCATACGTTGGTATGAGTCTGTTCTATTATGCCTCATAAAACAATAGGCCTAGAGTTGAAGAAGGCATATAGATGACTGACTTCCAACTACCGGAATCAATGGCTCTCGAGTAAAAGAAGTTAAAGATGAAGTGCAACCACCAGCAACGAAACAGCGTTCCTCATATATGCCAACAAAAAGTGGCTAATTTGACATGAAGCAGATTCAAGACGCAAAGGCAGCACTCACCCTTCCAGACAACCTAAAGCTAGGGAGACCAGCAACTGCAATCGAGTAGCGAGGACGAGTCAGACGACTCCTTCCTGACTCAGTGTGAGCACATTCTGAGTGAACTCGACTGTCGTTGGATTCAAGTTGACCCTGCTCTGATTCGCTGAGACAATTCTTTTCACAAAACAAAAGAAAAATGAATAAAGCAAATAGCAGAGAAAGTAAATAATGCAAACTAATTAATGAATAACCTAATCTACTTCCTGCATATCTACAGCTCAGTGGCATTATTAGACTGTATGACATCATCACAATGATGATGAAGATTTAAAAGACAACAATAATCATAATGAAGACAATAAATATGGCTATGACACCATTGACGATCACTACCTGAAGATTATAATGATACGTACTACAATTATAGTAATTATGTTCAAGATTAATATGGTGATGAAGACAGCGATGAAAACAGGGAAGATGATGACAACAATGATCATGATGAGGACAGGAATTACTTTTTATATGATGCCAGATGATGGTCCTAAAGGCAACACTGGTAACAACAAAGATGATTATACTTATATGATGATGATGATGTTGATAATGACGACAGTGACAATGACAATGATGATGACGAAAACAATGAGGATGACACTGATGATTATATCGACTATGATGATGATGATGACTGGACCGGGCCTCACGTTGCTTTCATAGTTCACAGCTGCCCAAGTCATACTGTTTCACGAATTCCCTGGTACTGATCTTTCTTATTACAGGCTTGAACTTGAGTGCACGAAATATGGCTTTGCAGCAGCTGGTTCCTCATACATGCTCAACTTTAAGTAGGGTAGGACAGGTAAAGTACTTGCTCACTGATTCTACTCCCCTCTCAACAACAGGCCTGCTGCTGAGCATGGAGGATATCTCTACCGCAGAAGAAACGCAACAACAGTTGACAACCTTCCTAGAAATCTGGCTCCAAGAGGAAAAACTTACATAGCAGTTTGATATTTTATAACCTTCTACTGACTGGAATCCCTCTATACATTTCTCATAAAGGCTCTCTTCAACTGTCACTAATACAAACAAAAATGATGACTACTACAACAGTGACGATTTCAATGATGATGACAGTGATGCTCATGATGATGATGCTGATGATGAGGAGGAGGAGGAGGAATAGGAGGAGGAACAGGAGTAAGAAGAGGAGAAGATGGGGAGGAGGAATAGTAGGAGGAGGAATAGGAGGAGGAGGAGGAGCAGGAGGAGGAGGATGGCAATGTGCAGTGTTCTAATAATCTGGCTTACGATTAAGTGCACGTGATCAGGAGGTACAAACTGTGCAATGTTCAGTCTAGTGCCAGGTATCAAATCTTGTGCAGTGAAGGACTGTGTACGCCGTCGTTCTTTAGTGCCAGCAGATTCCTTTGACATCCAAACACCACAATACAAACGCAGGAAAAGAGGAAAACAATAAACATATATGAAACCCAAAAAATCACCAAATACAAAATGTGTAAATAAAATACTTGAAACAAAATTAAAGCTTAATTTGTTCAAAAGCACACATCTAATCTAATCTAATCAGATCTAATGACTTCTATAGCACCATAATCATAAGGAATCAGTTAAATTTAGTTAAATTTATTAGTTAAATTTAATTTTATTTAAAAGTTAGCTACATAATCATAAGGAATCAGTAAATGGGTGTTCAATTCATAATCTGCTTGATAAGCCTGGTCAAAATCCACCAAGTAGGGAAAGCAGAATCAGAGTATGGTGGGTTGAAACAGATGAGCCTTAAGTTTAGACCTGAGATGAGCCTAAGTGTAGACCTGAGATGAGCCTTACGTTTAGACCTGAGATGAGCCTTAAGTGTAGACCTGAGATGAGCCTTAAGTGTAGACCTGAGATGAGCCTTAAGTTTAGACCTGAGATGAGCCTTAAGTTTAGACCTGAGATGAGCCTTAAGTGTAGACCTGAGATGAGCCTTAAGTTTAGACCTGAAATGAGCCTTAAATTTAGACCTGAGATGAGCCTTAATTTTAGACCACAAATGAGCCTTACTTAAGTTTAGACCTCAGATGAGCCTTAATTTTAGACCACAAATGAGCCTTACTTAAGTTTAGACCTCAGATGAGCCTTAATTTTAGACCACAAATGAGCCTTACTTAAGTTTAGACCTCAGATGAGCTTTACATTTAGACCTCAATGACATTCCAGAACTGACTCAATGCACAGAACTGCACTATACATGTAAATAGTTAATACTCATAGCCAAATTAATATTATTTTAATAAAGTCAAATTTTTCAAATTTAAATAAAAACCTCGGTTAAAGCATAATCTACTCAAATAGCAAACTGGAAATAATAATAAAAAAGCCAAAAATAGTTAATTGGTAAAAATAACTGAATGTAACACAGAAATGTTATATAGTTGAACTTGAAATAAGACGTAAAATGGTGAAGAAAACGTCTAAGGCAGAAGGCAGTAATGAAAGGTGCACAACACATTAAAGTGTAGCATAATAACTAGAAAAGAAACACTAAGTGCAAACTTAAGTACACACAAGAAAATGAAATGGGATTTATGTAAGCCACAGCATGCATGTATGTATGTATCATTGTATCTGTAATCGTACACAACATGTTAAATTGATATGCTAAATTTTTCTGGGATCAATAAACCATGATTGATTGACTGATTGATTGGTTATTTGTAGACTGCCTTTTACCCTCACAAGGGCGCTTAACATTGCAATCTGACAGATCTAACAATCTTGATGCATCTCAAGATGGCTTGAAAATGTTTCTGTGACGAAATAGTTTGTAAGTCTAATAGTAGACTGTTCTGTGAGGATGGTCCAATGCATGAGAAAGCACAATGTGCCTGCACGTGATAAGGAAGAGCGGAACCAACAGGTCTCCAGGGGCCACTGAACATAGAGTGTAAAAACATAGATGAGTGCAACATAGACTCTACAAGCAGAGTACTAAGTACCTACAAAGACGATCACTCTGAAGGGTTATTAACACAGCAACTACTCACAACTGCCACCACTTGTACCCTTCTTAATGGGTAGAAGCATTACTGCATACAAAAATATATGTAACCAGATACCAGGCAATTAAATAACAACATTACTAAATAATAAAATAAATAAAACCATGAAACACTGACCACAGTAGCAACACCTCGTCCTCGACCGCATCCACTGAAAGAACATTGAAGTGAGCATGAGGGTCTGGCAGTGGTGTTATCAGATGGTGTCACATTCTCGTTCTCCACCTGGTCAGCAGAGCCAAATGTGTAGAGCCAGTGATTCTTGATGAGGAACTGGAAGATGAGTTCGTATGCCAACAGCCGTCCCTCTCTCCACTGCCAGGCCATGCAGATACTAGTCTCATCTAGAAAAGAGAAGAGCAAAGCTAAGATAAGATCAGATAAAGTCAGTTTATGCAATGTTAGGTAATATTTCAGTTTCATTCTCTGTGTACCTCTATTAGCAATAGTCCTCAGAGGTACAGTCCTGAATTTGTTAGGTGTGTTGTCTACAGGGGGTTACTGTAACTCATCGCAAACAACATAACTGTCCTTGGTTTCGTATTGAGCTACCTTACCCATATATCTTAGAAATACTTATGTGTTTGAGTGTGTGTGTGTGTGTGTGTAGGTGTGTGTGTGTGGTGCATGCATGTGTGTCTGTGGTTTGCGGTGCATGTGCATGAGTGTAACACTGCATACACATATTCATTAGTATGTTCTAATTTGTTCTTATGTACCAATATGCATAATACTTGCTATTCAATCCTGCACATTGTCACACACCCACTTCTTTTCGCTCTTCCATGATTTCTAGTCAGTCTTCTTAATTACACTGGCTATTGTCTCCTGCATTGGTCGAGTTTAAAGCTGCAATCTTTGTTTAAGGTTCTACCATAATGGATATCCACAATGACCTACTTTAGACCTCTCCCTCCCCTTGCTTGGATTTGGATTTGGCAATACTCTTAAATAACTCTGCCAGACAAAGTCGGCCAACGTCCAGTGGTTTGAACATGTGGAGAGACCAAACTGCACGCAAAGTAAAATAAATATCTTAACTTTTTTCTGCAACCCTTATAATTGCCTACTGCCAAGTTAACTCCCTATCTGTCTGCCCCTCTTGGGCCCGGTTTGCCATTTTAGATTCCCAAATTCCTTCATTTGTGACTCTATTTAGTTTCTCATTTCCTTTTCTTTATTCCATATCATAAATAACATTGCCAAAAATTTTGTTTTTTTAATTCTGTTTCGTGCACCTTTTATGTATAACTTGTTTGTTAGCCACAGTGCGTTTGCAGGTGGTCTATTAAAGAACATACTTACATACTTACCTACTTACTTTCTTCCCCACACATTTTGTAGACTTCCACACTCCAGCCTAGATTAGGCAAATATGTTGATCCTTTCGAGCTAACTGTGCTACAGGGTAGGATCTGTTGCATGGGCAGAGACTCCAAGTTGGTCCACGAGGCAGAGGCTGTTCCACAATAACTGCATGTACCAATTTAGATACCCACTTCCCTTTGTGTATATTTTGCATACCCAGCCTGTCCTTGGTTTCGTATTGAGCTACCTTACCCAATGATGCATTTCACTCTACATGGTCCAACTGATGATGCTTATGATCAGCTTCAAATGGCCAGATATCTGTTTCCTTTCCAAGTAGAAGCCTTCCAGTCTCCATATCTCTTTGGATCACTGGCCAATATGTCTAATTCTCTACGTCCAGCTTTCCACGACCCTCCTCTCTCCTATACTGTTTTGCAAAGAATTCAGGTCTCATCCTTTCTCAACTATCCCATGCTCACGTTTGACTTGATTTATAAGAATTAAGAATAAATTACGAATAAGATATGGAATGGCAAACCTTCAACTGCAAAAACCTTGAGGTCCGTTATGGATATCCGAGATGAAGTACAGAGATTCTGTTTTGAATAACCAGATGAAAGATCTTTTGTCAGATGAACCAGACTAGGGAACCAGCGTGAGACCAGATTCCGCAACACGAGCTTGAGCATCGCCGGACTGCTACTGTTTTTTGCAACTGTAAAACGTTATCCAAAGCAAATTATTATTAATGAAGAATATAAATAACAAATATAAATAACAATCGTGACACTGATCTAGATTCTAGACGATATGAAACACATTAACAGAAGCTATGCTAATAAAAATAACATTATAATAAACTATATGATGTGATAATTGTAACGGAAGCTCTGCCCATACTAGTACTAGAATGTGTTTGATTAAGCACGCTGGACCTTCCTTTTTCACATGCCGATTAATCTTACTAACACATGTGTTAGTTATTTTGAGTTCTACACACTGTTTTTAAAGTTTATCTGGACTGATATTTTATTTAATTCATTTGTCATTGAAACCTTAAATGATGTTAACAGGCAATCGTACAAAGTGGAATCATGACTTTCACTGGAGACAACCATTATGAGAATAGAAGTGTACAATTGGTCCCTTCTGGGTTTGCCTGTTTCTTCACATACACATTTTGTAAAGTGTTACTATAACATCGTTGTTTGGAGTAAAAATAAACGAATAAATGAATGAATGAATGAACAAATGAATGAATGAAGAAATAAGTGAATGAAAGAACATAATCATGCAATCAACAGCATAGTCTGTGGTAAGGTTAGCAGCAAAAAACAGTTATGTAGATGTACCGATAAACTTGAAGATAACGCTGGTCGCCTGGCGCACAGTTGAAGCTGGGTGCATAATGTGATGGTTAAATGCAGAGATGTAGCTGCTCCAGTTGGAGAGAAGGTAGCCCGGTGGAAAATGCTGGAACATGAATAAACAGTACACTAACACATTCTACACTTACTTTCAACCACATTAACAGATACAAAAGCACAACATAGTCTCACATCAGTTTATCTTTAATAAACAGAAGAGATGGTGTAAGTGGCCGCCTAGTTGTTAGTGTGCTGGACTATCAACCCTGAGGCTAGGGATTTAACTCACCACCAGGGCAGAGAGATATTTCAAGATTTACTTCTACCAGTATCCTCATAGTGAACTTAACTATAAAAGATTGCACTGAACATGCACTGGGTGATCAGATTAAACTGGAACCATTTTGGGGCCTTGTCAGTTAGGCTTCATCCTAGCTTTTCAATTCAATTTAAAACCACACAAACACAGATAATGATGCAAAACGGTTGTTTATGGCTGGTTATTTCCTATTAATTACCCGTTATTTGGTTTAATTACCTGATTATTTAGGTTTAATTACTTGGTTATTTTGGATTTATAACCTGGCTATTTTGGTTTAATCACCTGATTATTTTGGTTTAATTACCTGGTTATTTTCATTTAATTCTCTGGTCATTTTGGTTTATTTACCTGGCAATTTTGGTTTAATTACCTGGTTATTTTAATTCAGTTACATAGTTGCTTTGGTTTAATTACTTGATTAGTTAGGTTTAATTACCTAGTTATTTTCATTTAATTATATAGTTGCTTTAGTTTAATTACCTGATTATTTCGGTTTAATTACCTGGTTATTTTAATTTAATTACCTGGTCATTATGGTTTAATCATCTGGTGCATCGTCCACATAAACACAAAAGTAAATCTTCCAGTGTAATAATTAAAATACATTATCATTATCAGACAGCAGAGTTTCATTGTCTGACCTTGACGAGATGGACACAGAGGCCAAGAAGTCCCTCAGCCAGGTAGGCATCAAGAAACCGAAAATCTGGATTTAAGACGGATGGATGATGATGCTGCTGCAGCTGAGGCTCCACAGAAGACACGGATGAGTGATCAACCGTAAGTCTCTGGAAATCATTTAAACAAAACATAAATAAATTAAACTAAAACATCCACATGAATAAACCCTTCTCTCTATTATACCATGTCCCATCTTCTTTTATTTCTTATCCATGCCCTATTCACCGTCTGTGTAGGTATGCTTGTATGTATCTACGTATGCACATATGTATGCACGTATGCATAATATGTATGGATGCACATATGTACGTATGCACGTGTGTATGTATGCGTGTATGTGTGTGTGTATGCATGCATGCATGTATGCATAAATATGCATATGTATGCATGAATAATGTATGGTATGTATTTATATATGTAAATATTATGTATGCACTATCAATCAATCAATCAATCAATCAATCATGGAATTTATGCATGTAGGCATGTATCCTGTAGGGCAGCGGTTCCCAAACATTTCTGGGTCGCGACCCACTTGTGAATATCTTGGCAGTCTCGATACCCACTGTGTAAATTTAAGCATTGTGCACTGTGCACTAAAATTTGCTTGGTAAATCGGTATTGAAATATGCGAATTTACATACAGCGCTTAGAAATTTAAAGCATTTAAAGGAAATTTAGGTAAAAACAGTTAACAATTTATTGCAATACAGCTAGTTATAGCCCAATCATAGTCAAATGTTGTTGCTGGAAAAAATAAATGTTTCTCGAAAACATTTGGCGACCCACTTGCCAGAGCTTCGCGACCCACTTTTGGGTCGCGACCCACAGTTTGGGAAACTCTGCTGTAGGGCACATTTTAAGACCCTCATAAAGGTGTGTCTTATCATGCCTAATCTTTCTTCATAAGAAATTTGTTTCATCTCCTCTTTTTATTCTTTCTTCTACTTCCATGACACTTATTCAAAAATAAAAGATTTCTTCCATGAATCCAAACAGTACCTCATTTGAAGACTTCAATTCTGAACTTGAAATCGGACATAGCTGAGAGATTGTAGTTTGAAATGATGATAGAACCTCCTGAAAACAAAGCAGCAGCAACTATCACCTATAACTGCCAAAAAAAATCTTTTGAAAAAAGTACCTCACCTTATATTTTGCAATCATAATCTCCAAACTTGTAAAGCGCCTCTCGATAGTCAAGAGCAGGGCAACAGCTTATTCACGAGCGCTGCGCTATGTCAAAGAGTAGTCCAAAGGAGGTCCAAGTCCAGTTTCCAGAGGTCCAGCTCAAGAGAGGAGGCAGAGCAGCTCTGTTAAGGCAGGTGTCATTTAGTGCGAGAAGAATTGGAAGGCGGAGGATTAGATGTGTCAGGGTAGGAGTTCTGGAAAAGGTGAGACTTCAGTTTTAAGTGGAAAGCCTGGGGGTGAAAGATAGAGTCCTGAGCCTGAGGTGGCGGATGTAGGAAGCCTGAGGAGGATGTACATTTGCACTTCAATTAATTAAAACCAATTTCTGCTGCGTAAATCATTATACTGCAGTAAAACCAATTAATTATCAACTGGATACCTCAAATATTGCATGACAATGTATGAGACAATTAACTTACCTTGAACTCTGAGCGAGAGATGTAGAGTGAGTAGGCTTTGATGGTATGCTCTCGCACAGTAAGCTGAGCATCTGCTAGGAGCTTGTAGACGAGCTGAGGCATTTGCTGACTGATGAACTCTGGCATCACGTTAACTTCTTCCTTGCCACACTGCAACCAAATAAACAACAGAACAGACCAATACAAGATTAAGCATAATAACAATAAAAATAGCAAAAATTATAAAAAATTTTATGTCAAAATAATAACGATAGCAGAAACCACACGCAAAAGTAAAGGCAATGGTTTAATTTATATTTGTTTCGTTTTATACTCAGTGCCACAATAAAATGATAATAGATTGGTTTGTGTCATTAGGCAACTACTAAGGGATACCTCTGACATGTTCTATAATAATCTTAAGTCTGCTCTTTATTGCTGAGGCAGGGTCGGGAGTGCTTCTGAGTAGAATTCTTGGAGGAGAGCTTTAGATATCCTCTGAATGATTGAATGAACCACACATTAAAAAATTGCAGCAATTTTCTACCATGCAAATATCCGACTATATGTATAATCAGATAATAGTATTTTGTGAACACCTACTTAATCACCCATTGCATCAAAATAACACCGAAGTAATGCCAATCACAACAAAAACATAACTAATCTAATCTAATGATTACTATGGGCCTGTGAGATGCAGTTTTTGAAACGTGCTACATAATGTTCAGACATATGCATAATTCGGCGCCGTAACAAAAGCGCGCAGGACAAAAGCGCGCCGACAAAAGCGCGCCGACAAAAGCGCGCCGACATATGCGCGCATGGAAAACAACCCAGACAAATGCGCGCACGACAAAAGCGTGCAAATCTAGAAAATTAATTTAGAAATTTAGGAAATTAATTGTTTGTTAATTGTCAATAACGTACAGCCTAACTAACTTCATAGGTAGACTACCATAGGCCCGTGGAAGTGAAACGCAATTAACGTCCAATTACAGCATTATCGAGAAGACCGTAAATAAATTGTTTGCATAGCAGCCACTAATTTGCTTTCATGTGATTTCTCATTTTAATATCTTTGATGTTTCCTAGCCTTTACTTGCATCTAGGAATCTCGCAGAGAGGATGCAGAGCAGGTGTTAAAGAGGGTGTCGCTTAGGGCGACAATTGGAAGGAGGGGGATCAGATGAGTCAGGGTAGGAGTACTTGAAAAGATGAGACTTCAGTTTTGAGTGGAAATCTGGGGGGTGATAGATAGAGGAACATGAGGAGGAGGAGGATGGAGGACGGGTTACCAAGATGATGGAGGAACTGATAATCTGGGGAATTCAGAGGGGAGATCGTTCAAGAAGCGTGGTGCCGTGTTGTTTTGGATATGGCTCGGTTGATGTTTTCATAATGTCTAGCCCTGCGCGCTTTTGTCGGCGCACATTTGTCCTGCGCGCTTTTGTTACCGCGCGCATTTGTCGGCGCGCTTTTGTCGGCGCGCTTTTGTCCTGCGCGCTTTTGTCGGGTTACCGCATAATTCTAATGCATTCAACTTTAGCCCCACCAGAGTCGAAAAGCGTGATCACCGAATTAGGCAACATCTGCCTAATTCCAGATCAGTAAATTCACTAGGCAGATAAAGCAGTTCTAATAGCAATAAAATATTATAATAAGGACTATTCCTAGGGTGCCGTAACCCAGCACATGCCGTTAAAGGACACCTTCAAAAGCATCATGTGAACAGTCAGAAATACGCCTTAGAGAAAAGATATGTCTTAAGTCTTGACTTGAAGGGCTCGACTGAGTCTGCTGAACAAACAGCAGGAGGCAAACTGTTCCAACGTCTAGGGCCAGCAGTCGAAAAGCGTGATCACCGAAACAAGTCTTTGACACAACTTCAGGAAACATGAAGCTTACTTATAAGCGCCATGCCAAAATCTTAATCCATGGCACTACAAACACATAGCTTTACCATGACAGGGCCCATAGGTGTAATTTATGAGGGTTACAAGGTGTACCAGTACCCCCACTTTTTGGACTGGAGGGTACCGTACCCCACTTTTTATACCCATTGATTTTGCCCATTATTATTTTATCTGAGGAAGCCCTCAAGATTCAAAACTATAACTGAGCATTATCATCAGTGTGATAATCACTCTCATTGTTATTATTTTATTTACTAAAGGAGGTAGCAATATACTATCTGTGAAATCACAATGAAATTATTACAAGATGTTACAAGATGTTGCTACAGAAATATACCCTGTATGAAATCACAATGTGATTATTACAAGAGATTGCTATGACAACATTATTATTATTATTAAGGAGCTTTTATATAGTGCCCCTTCAAGGTGATCTACTCAGGAGCACTCCTAGTCCAACCACGGCTAAAGAGAGTAGTTTTCAAGTTTGTAAGAAACAAGGTAGAGTGAGTCATAGGGACCCGGCGAAGTGCTACAGGAAGGCCATTCCAGGTTGCGGGGCCAGTGACCAAAAAAGGACGGCGCTGCATAATGGCTGTCCTGTATGAAATCACCATGCAATTATTACAAGAGGCTGCTACTGAAATACATCCTCTGTGAAAATGTCCTCATAATGCAGTTATTCCCAGAGGTGAATAAAGGTTGCTACGGCAACACGCCCTCTAAGAAATCACAATGCAATTATTACAAGATGTCGCTATGGAAATATAGCTTGTATGAAATCACAATGCAGTTACCACAAGAGGCTGCTAAGGCAATATAACCTCTATGAAATCATAATGCAATTATTCCCAGAGGTTAGACAATCGTTGCTCTGGCAATAAGTTCTCTATGAAATCACAATGCAATTATTACAAGATGTTTCTAAGGCAATATATCCTCTATGAAATCATAATGCAATTATGCCCAGAAGTTAGACAATCGTTGCTATAGCAACAAGTTCTCTATGAAATCACAATGCAATTATTACAAGATGTTGCTAAGGCAATATATCCTCTATGAAATCATAATGCAATTATGCCCAGAAGTTAGACAATCGTTGCTATGGCAACAAGTTCTCTATGAAATCACAATGCAATTATTACAAGATGTTTCTAAGGCAATATATCCTCTATGAAATCATAATGCAATTATGCCCAGAAGTTAGACAATCGTTGCTATGGCAACAAGTTCTCTATGAAATCACAATGCAATTATTACAAGAAGTTGCTACAGAAACATAATACTGTGTGAAATCACAATGCAAATATTCCTCTATGAAATCACAATGCAATAATTCTAGGAGGTTAGAAGAGGTTGCTAAGGCAATATATCTCCTATGAAATCACAATGCAATATTATTCCTAGCATTAGCAAGCAATATCCTCTGTGAAGGCACAATGAAATTATTCCTAGAGGTAGCAATACCCTCTGTGAAACCACAATGCAATTACTTATAATACCCACTGGTAGCAAGTGTATTGTATTTTTAGTTCAGCAAGCAAACATTGCAATGATAAACAAAACATATAATGCTTATAATCAATTAACATAATCTGACTACACAGGAGACCCAAAAGGGGTCGTAGATCCCGCTACCAGGGCCACCTGGGTATAGGCTAATTGGATGAAAAGCAGTCTATCTAACACCATTAGGTATGCAATGGTAACATTATACTTATCTAAAGACTTGCTAGTCTATAATTATTATGCCTGTAATACAAACGATGGCGTAATTATTTAACAGCCGTGAAGCTGAAACAATGCGAAATTTGGTACCCCCACTTTTAGACCAAAGTTATGCCCCTGACAAGGTCAAATGCATAGGTAATACCTACCCGTTACCAGACCTTTATTGAAGCCAGTGACCTCAACATTGCAGGATCTGAGGTGCAAAACTGAAGTGCAAAACTGAGTTGCAATAATGACAACAGCAGTCCAGCAACAGCATACTTTTCATCGGCATCCTGTCTCTCAGTGTATCTCATACAGGATTGGTGTGCTGGTCTGACGCTGCCTTCTCGGCTGTGCTCCATCCTACCTACATGACCTCTGTTGTCCGGTGTCTGACCTTTTGACTCGCCGGGCTCTTTGCTCCTCGGCTTGGGGGGGACTTCTGGTAACAAGAGCTCGCTCCTCTGTCAGACAGCATCGGGCCTTTTCGATTGTAGAGTCCTCCACTTGGAAAGGGCGCCCGCTGGAGCTGCACTTGCTGCTCCGGTACAATCTGCCCAGATTTTATAAGTTACTTAAATCTCTAATTTTTAACTGTGGCTGGGCTGGGAGCGCCAAGTAGGTATCTTGAAGGGGCGCTATATAAATTCCTTGAATGAATGAATAGAGCAGTTACAAAGAAAGGTCACTGTAAATATCCAACTACAGTTGCAATCAAATAATAGTATATGAACTATGATAGAGCAAATGAATAATTTATCATAAGTTGAGTAGAATGTAATGTAAGCATTAATTAACCTTGAGTACACATTCTGCCTTTGGTGAAGGAATGTCCTGGCTTGTGCGCTCATCCAGAACCAACCCAATCCATCGAAATCTTCGGATAACACAACTGATTCCTACATCAACGCAGTTCCACTTTTACACTAATCAGTCACTGATAATCACAGACAATACAATCAAACACAAAACACTGTATTCTTTGTATTTAACTTGATCACTGATTACATTATCATTATTTTCTCAGTTTCCATTTAAAGACTCATATCCGCAAAGAAAATAATTCTTCTCGATGTAAACTGAACATTCGCTGCCCAGTCAATGATGGATAAGTATAATGCTACACACACAGTTTTTTAAAAGCATTACATATATGTCCAATATACATTGCCTTAAATTAAAAAAGTAATTGATTAATCTTCAAATTTTAACTTCGATTAATCGACTAAATTTGATTAATTTGGTATCTGTTACATAAAGCGTGAAAACTGTCAAAAATGTGGTCATCGAGTCAGTTACTATGTCAGCGATGAGTTTGAGCCACGGTAAGTGAACTGTTTATTGCAATGGAGACAGTTAATTTTGATGCCATCTTCGACTTGTCCATCAGCACTTACCTTAAATGCAAATTGACTGCTTAATTTTCCACTCAAACGTTTCACATTATCATTGCTCGCCATATTGTTTACTCTGGAAATGGGTTGCTCAACCTCATGAAATAAGTATGAAAATCAATCAAACAAGCCGAAATTAATCGATTAAAATTTTTAACGATTAATCGATTAATTAATCGCTAAAATCCACTGCCCTACTTTAAATACTTCATGCTGTAAAATATAAGACAGAATCTGTTTGTCCCTTCAAAAAACTTAAGGTATTATCCTAAAGTACAGTTAGGTAATAATTTATTAGGTTTGTCTTGCAACCAACAAAACACCCACCCATGACAGCCCCTTCCCTTGCCTGCCAGCCTCTTTCCGAATCTTGGCAAATCTAGAAACAATAAACAGCCATTTGAGTTATGGAAAAAGAAACTCTTCACCGTAATATCTTATCTAATTGATATTTATTTTGAGGTTGAATTATTTCCTCAACAAAGAAAAAATTGGTTTCACGTGAAAAGAAAGTTGGCATCATTCAGAAAGGTGGCTAAGAGAAAGGGCATTCTGATATATAATGATGATGATCAGATGATGATCATGATCATCGAGTCCTGGTTTTTTCAGTTGACTCCACAATCACAGAGACCAATGTGGAGGAAAGACATTAAAATTTCTTTTGTTGTCTTTCCTTCTGTGATGATGATGATCGTGATGATGATCATGATGATCATCATCACTATCATCATCATCATCATCATCATCATCATCATCATCATCATCATCATCATCATCATCATCATCATCATCATCATCATCATCATCATCATCATCATCATCATCATCATCATCATCATCATCATCATCATCATCATCATCATCATCATCATCATCACAGAAGGAAAGACAACAAAAGAAATTTTAATGTCTTTCCTCCACATTGGTCTCTGTGATCCTGGAGGCAACTGAAAGAACCAGGACTGAACTCTTAAATTCTGAGCAAATGTTGTAACAGCAGCCAGTAAGAAAGACAAAGGAAACAAACACCAGATGGCTTTAGTGTCCATTAGGTTGAAGAGTCGAAACCTAATCTGCACTGAGTAGCTAGATTAATTAATCATTCCCATTCTTGCTTTCTCATTACTTATCTCTCACTAGTTGCTCTCACATTATTTGTAATAGTTACACATTTTCTAAGCAACACTACCTAATGACCAAGCATCATTCGAAGATGCTCAGCAATAGTGAGTGAAGGACTTGCTCAAGGTCCCTATACAGTAACCGACTCAGGAGAGGCTAGAACCGATACTCTCCACATTTAAAGGCAAGCGTTGAAACCAATTGGCTACCATGTCCTACATTATCACTCACTCATTCATTATTTTATTAATCATATTTAATTTTTCTTTTTCTGTTTTAGTTCAAGATCAACTTACCAACACCAATGTCATGAAGAAGTCTTTGAGCTGCTCCATGCTAAAGAACTCGATCAGGTGACAGAGGCGAACAACACAGCTGTTTCGAATCAAGGACCAGATATCCACCAGCGCCGTCACAATTATTTCCTAAGCAATGATTGAAACAACATTGCTCAATATCTTTCCAGACATTAATTCAAATAAATGCAAATATGTGTGCAGCACTCCATTTACAGCATTTTTATAGCACCACTCCATAAAGAAAAGATTATATTAGTGGAAGAAGACATAAAAATAGCATTATTAAAAACTCAAGCTTTTTTGACAAAATCAGTGCTAAATTTTCAATTGTGATGACAATGTATTGTAATCACAGATTACGGCTATGATGATGACAACAATGACTATGAAGACATGGGCGCTACTGTAATAATGATTGACACATTGACCATGATGACAATAACAATTAAATTCTTCTCTTCTTCATTAAGCCCATGGGCTAACTAACTGTCCATTGGTGTCAACTGTACAGTACATTTCAGAAGTTCCTTTCAAATTTCCTTGTCATGTGCCACCAGAGTTGAGAAATGAACAGAAATAAAATCATCATGATCAGCAGATGGAAAAGAGTTGAAGGCACTAATGGATTATGAAGACCTAAGCAACATCTATGCCAGTGCTTGCACCACTGTCATGTACCATGGAAAAATATTACCCATCATTATATAAATCTCAACAATGATGATGATAATGATGATCACAATCATGATGATCATGATGATGATGATGATCATCATGATGATCATGATGATCCTCATGATGACAGTGAGAATGATAACACTTATGATGGTATTAAGCCAGCATTGGCAGATAATAAGAAATCTACCTTGATAATAAGGAAGAGGTCAGGAGGAAGTTCCTCCTCTTCTGATCGATTCACCAAAACCCAATCCATGACATGAATGATTGTTCGATTTCTGACGACTGGTTTACTGTGAGCTACAGAACAATCATTTGGTGCAATTAAGACCATCAGAATCAAGTTGAGGCAAGGAGAGTTCGACTACAGCAACACAATCATCTTACTGAATAAAAGTCAACCATGCAAGAGGTTGTCTTTGGTTGGTCTGTAACTGGGCCTTTCTTTACCTCTATTCCGCAAGCACTTGAAAACCATTTTGTTCGATCCTGGTTTCCATCGTTAGGTCGAGGGTGCCTCTGATGAGTTTCTCCTGAAGAGGAGCTATATAAATCAGTGATTACATTACATTACGTGTGCACAAGAGACTGACAGTTGAGTCATTGTGGACTTATTTATGCATTTACAGATTGCAATATGCATTTGCTGTTTTAAAGGTTTGAATCCTATCATGCAAGCCTAGCATGCAATTCATGCCTCTGCCCCCAAGGAATGAAATCGACTGTCACTCTCTCTGTTCGTAGCTTAAATTCACTTCCTTGCTTCAAAATGTGGCTCAAAACACACTATTTCTCCTTAGTTTTCAAGCACTTCGATATCTAACTGCATCTTCTCCTGGTGGCTGACTATCTGCACCTCAGATTCACATTTCGGTGTAACAGTGCAAGCATAACAAATTTAATTAATAATAAAAATAATAACAGAGAGACTACCTTCCTTTTTCAGTGCCTATCTAAGGCAATCCAAGGCTTTAGCTCAGTCGCTTTTGCTAGCACCTTCTGCACTGATAAAACCATCTGTGAAGACCAGTCATTCCAGAATGCCCCCTAATTTTGAACTCCCGAGGGATCATATGTACGTTGGGGAAAACGTAATACTAATAATGTCCCAATACAAAATTAACAAGCTCATATTTAAGTCGCATAACCTTCAGAGAAGAGGTGAGATGTGATAAGAAACAGTCAAGAAGCAAAAATTAAAGCAAATTAAGAACATCAGAAAAATACAGTAACAAACAAGAAACTTTGAGCGTTCTGGACGTGCCTGAAAGGCGCTATATAAATGTCACATTAAATAGCATTACAATGAGAAGAACGAGTACAACACAAACCGTGTAACACTGCATAATGAAATCCAGACAGCAAAGTCACAGACAACCTTTCTTCCATCAGTCTGCAAATCCCACAGGAAACACATGTAATACATAAAATAATCATTTGGAAAATCAATTGGTTAGTAAATATACACAAGATTAAAAATGAATGAATAAAAAACAATAAATATAAGTAAGTGATCAGTTTTGTACGTTTTTTGCTATCATTGCTTCAATATTATTTTGATTATTCAGTAACCCACAAGATTACACACAGGATTAAAACTGAATGAATAAAAAACAAATATAAGTAAGTTATCAGTTTGTCTGGTTTTTTTTTGCTTCAGTATTATTTGATTATTGAGTAACCCATAGAACCAACCGTTTCAACAGTACAGATTTACACACGAACCCAACCAATAATAGCAAACGAATTTAATGCAATTCTTCCTCCTCCTCCTTATCATCATTATAATTGCATTATCAATTATCATTAATATTTCATCAACATCATTAAGCTTACAAATGTATGATGTCATCAAGGATGCTGTTGATCTGACCCTTGACCTTCAAGCCATTGTCTAATGACGATTTTTTGCTTGCGAGTCCCTTCACACCCCCTGCATGATGCTCCGACCAGCCAAATCGCCGATCGAAAACATGGCAAAGAAGGAACTTTAGAACATCATCTGAAAGACACAGTGATCCCAAGCGAAATCTCAGGTCACATACAGGAGTTGGCACACTGCTAGCCGAAGGGACACTTTCGCTTTCACTTTCGTTTTCACATGACATCGCATGTTTCACAGATGAAAGGACTTGGAGTTCGGAGTCAAGTGAGTCAGCTCGTTGAAGACTGATAATGAGTTGGCAAGTCATCGCCTAATCTGCCGAAATCATACAAAACAGTTCCAGAATGTAATATACTGTAACACAAAACTGCAATTATTTGAAACGAATGGCCTTGAATTAAAATGAATTTACAGGTGAAATGAATGGCCCCAACTTAAAACGAATTTCAATTTTTAGGACCATTTAGGCTAGCCTAGGCTGTGATTTTGTGCATATATGCACACTGTCAATTGAAGTGTTGATAAGGTTAAGGCATTTGCTAAGTTTTAACAAGTCTCTATCAATAACAGTCCTTAGATACGCTTTGGGTTGGATGAACTTAAAACTAAGAAGCAAATACGACAGAAGTTATAAAACAGCAGGACAGCACCGAAATGCAGGTTGGAACTTAGAAATTTCATAAATCAAAGACCGGAAGCAAAAAAACCACCCAGCATCATATTTGCAGTAATTCTGCAAGTTTAAAAGCTTAAAGACTGCTGTTTTATCATTTGTCCGTCTGTTATTTAATGCCGACAATGCGACTGAACTTACAGCAAGTGCTTTCGTAATAAGCGTTCTACAGCAATAAACACCTTTTAATAAGAATCAGACTGAGAATCCAAAATGCATGATGGGAAAAGTCAAACAGGCGCAAACCGATTAAGACAATAATTAGAAGAAATATGATTTCATCATCTGCAATGGAAAAAGGAATTTTCCGCCATTGGTGTGTACATCGCCGTCATGGAGATGTTAACCGCTAGATGTCGGAAACATATATATTCTGATTACTCGTTTCGCTGCAAACTAGTCTAGTAAGTAAGCGCATTTAACAGTCATCGTTCATTCGTTTGTTCCTTCCGTCGTAATCGTAATCTCCAATTTTCTACAGCGCCACTTTAAGGCTAAGCGCAAAGCACCAGCTTATTCCTTATCATGTACTTACCTACAACTCCCTACAATATTCCCAACCGAAGTAGCTCCGTGAACTCGTCCCCATCCCGCCAATCCGCGTCACCCGATCATCCTCCTATGTCAGTCTTTCTCGACCCAGTGCGTCTGATTTGAAAAAAGTAGGCGGGTTGAAAATCGATCGCGCTGGATCGAGTAGGCGAGCGATATGCGGTCGATCTCGCGAGCTCTTGTGTACAGCGGATTTTATGTATCGTATTCGTATTATTCGACTTACTCATCTTCGCCGCCATTGTTGTTTAAAATAATATCCGAAATTGGTGATGTTACGGATGATGTCACGCGGCGTGAGTTTTAGCAGTGTTGTTATGGCCAATCATATTGCACGAAATTGGAGTCATCAGTCAGCAGTAATTAGGACAGGTCACGTCACGCATTCACCGCTAAGCAAATTAAAGTAATCTCAATTAGGTAAATAAAATAATGGTCTGGTTCCAGGTTCGTCTTAGAGTCTAACTCAAACTCGTCGAGCGACGACCGACTGTCACCGACCGTGAGAAACCTTCGGCTAGGCGAGCGGTAAATCGCTCGCCGGTACCTTTGCTAGGCGAGCGACTAAGGAGAGCGATCGATCGATCGCCTTAAATCAGACGCACTGTCGACCCTCGGTCACTACTCATCTCAAGTTGTCCAACCGAGCCATATCTAACGCAGCACCACGCACAACAGTAGGCCTACTCTGGTACGATCTTCCGAATTCCGCAATTTTTTTGTTTCTCCATCATCATTGCCACCCGCCCTCCATCATCCGCCTCAGGCTCCTCCATCACCCGATCGAGGCAGCCCACTTAAAACTATAAAGTCGAGCTCTCACCATTTCAAGAAGTCCTACTCTGACTCATCTGATCCTGCGCCTTCCAAGTCTTCTCGACCTAAACGACACCCGCCTTAACAGCCTCCTCTTTTGATCTGGACCCCAGGAAACCGTGTCACGACAAATGGTTCACGGACAAATGGTTCACCGAAAAATGGTTCACGACAAATGGTTCACGATCTATTTTCACCGAGAATCCAGCTTCTAGTTTCAGTCTGTTATACACTGTGTCCACGATAAAGTAGAACACTAGACTTTGTGAAATATCTTGGTCAATTGTAGTATTATAGGTACTAAATTTGGTGCACATGAACTTCAGTCTATTCTATCCATACCCTGTAAATTTTATGACAATTGATGCAACAGTTACGAGGATATACCCTTTTGAAATTGGGTGGTTCAGAAACCAAGTTACCGAACAGTAAACCGCATAGAATTTTTCTGGCTACCGCAGGGGATACATAGGTTGTTGTTTATAAGCGTCATTTTCGGAAACAGTTACACTACGAGACCTGTTTTACGTAACAGTAGTTGGTTGTAAAGAAATGGTTTTCAGCGCAGAGGACAAGATTTTAATCAAGGAGTTGATTAAAATCCATACCCCTTCGCCATACTCCATCACCTCATCTTAATTGCGCCATACCCCTTCGTCTCTCTCAACTCCTTGATTAAAATCTTGTCCTCTGCGCTGAAAACCATTTCTTTACAACCAACTACTGTTACGTAAAACAGGTCTCGTAGTCTAACTGTTTCCGAAAATGACGCTTATAAACAACAGCCTATAACAACAGCTTAGAAACAACAGCCTCTGCGGTAGCCAGAAAAATGACGTAGGCCTAATTCTATGCGTTTAACTGTTAGGTA
The DNA here is from genome assembly GCA_963556255.1 of Allolobophora icterica. Taxonomy (NCBI): domain Eukaryota; kingdom Metazoa; phylum Annelida; class Clitellata; order Crassiclitellata; family Lumbricidae; genus Allolobophora; species Allolobophora icterica. The sequence goes on from OY744612.1 coordinate 14,377,963, forward strand.
ACTTGGTTTCTGAACCACCCAATTTAAAAAGGGTATATCCTCGTAACCGTTGCATTAATTGTCATAAAATCTGCAGGGTATGGAGAGATTAGACTGAAGTTCATGTGCACCAAATTTAGTACCTATAATACTACAATTGACCAAGATATTTCACAAAGTCTAGTGTTCTACTTTATCGTGGACACAGTGTAGTTTCAGTTATGTATTAAACGATAATCCAGCTTTTAGTTTGAGCTCTATTTTCATTGGCAATCCAGCTTCTAGTTTCAACTATGTTTTCATCGCTCATTCAGGTTCTAGTTTGAGCTCTATTTTCATCAGCCATCCAGCTTCTAGCTATATAAATTCTCCATATGAATGAATGAATGTTTGAATATTACTATCAACTGTTTTCATCGCTTATCGAGTTTCTACTTTGAGATGGATTATCGTTGAATATAGGCCTATAACTTATAAGTGAAACTAGAAGCTGGATTCTCGATGAAAATAGAGCTCAGACTAGAAGCTGGAAGATCATGAACCATTAGTCCGTGAACCATTTGTCGTGGAACCATTTTGTCTACCCTCTGGTAAACTCTGACTTAACGCAGCGCTCGAGAATAGGCTGGTGACTTGCGCTTGGCTTTGAGTGGCGCATTATAAGTTTGGCCTTTATGATTACGACTAGGGCCTACGACTAGTATTTTCGCATTTTGGAACGCAATTTTGTGAACGGTTGGAACATCGACCTTTATTAGTGGACGCAGCGTAGGCCAGTACATTGCCTTTTAGATTCTGAGGTCTGCACATAATATGCTAATGAGCTCTATGCCTGACGTCATGCTAGGGGAACGTCGATGTCTATATTTAGACCATTGACTCTGTGAACGGTGACCCATGACCTTTCCCGTCATGCATTCCGCCCTAGCATTACGTCACAGGCAAGCATTCCTATTCTTAGCAACAGGCCAGGTTTCAACTTGAATCGCTCATAGTGGGTCCACTTAATATAAGTCGATGGGTTGGAACTTCTTGGAAGGTTAACCCATCGACTTATATTAAGTGGACCCACTATGAGCGATTCAAGTTGAAGCCTGGCCTGTTGCTAAGAATAGGTATGCTTGCCTGTGACGTAATGCTAGGGCGGAATGCATTACGGGAAAGGTCATGGGTCACCGTTCACAGAGTCAATGGTCTAAATATAGATATCGACGTTCCCCTAGCATGACGTCAGGCATGGAGCTCATTAGCATATTATGTGCAGACCTCAGAATCTAAAAGGCAATGTACTGGCCTACGCTGCGTCCACTAATAAAGGTCGATGGGTTAACCTGTGTTATTGACTTCATGAAGAAAACGATTCATATAACTACTCTTTTCGTTATCATAGTACTTTTTGATAGGCTACTTTTATTTTGCCTTCTGCATTTATATCATGGTGAAGCATAATTCGTTCTATATCTAAGTTAAGGAATCTATACGTAGTATGTGAGTAATAACTAGTCTATTGTAAGCTTATATATTTATATATAATTATAATTATATCAGTCTTTTATTTCACCGACCATTGCCTTCGATTTGTATTCTCATCGTAATAGGCCTTTATTACGCATAGTGACGAGTGGAATTTAGGCCAACTTATTCAGTTTTTAATTCAGCGAAACTTAACGATGTGGGATTTTATGCAGTCATGTGCTGACTTAGATCTTACTGTTTTCTGTATTTGTTTTACAGTCTGTGCGAAATTACATCAATTAGGCCTTCAGTTCTGTCAGAAAGTATAAAAATAACTCCTTATGAAAAAATAAACCTTGTATGTTTTAATGCAGTGACTTAAAGTTACAGGCCTACTTTTCGAAGTTTTAGACGTTGTAAATTTTTAATTTGAGCAAAATACAATATTGTTTTGCAATTTAGCAAACACTCGTAGGTGTAATCTAATGAAATAACGTTGTACAGTGCTTAAGTTCTATGACACTGCACTCTGGAATTCCAAACAGGGTTAGATTTGGCAAGGATTTTGTTCTTCAAGTTCTCTGTCTTTGGGCAGGTTCAAATGTCCAATGGCTCCTCTCCTCTCGATGCTGGGCTTCCTCCTTCCTTTTCCGTCTGTCCATCCACCATCATCCAGTCTAGCAGCATCCATCTAGGTCTTACTCTCATTCTTTTTTCCCATTCTTTTTTGTATGATAGTTCTGAGGAGGGAATACCCCTCAATATGTGACCAATCCACTTCCCATGTCTCTCGTATATTAGCAATGAGAGATCTTTCATTGTTTATCTATCTATCTATCTATCTATCTATAATGAACTTCTATAGCGCCCCTTCAAGAAATCTACTCAGTGGTGCTCCCGACCCAGGCCTGGTGTCCACTTTATGTAGAATATTTTGATTTGTTTTATACTGTTTTATGAAAGCACAATCAAGCATAATTTACAAAGGGTAAGAAAACTTTCAAAAATCAGTTAAGTGATTTCAGATTTACAGATGGTAAAAGTACTTCCAGTGTTTAAGTCATCTCTCCAGTAACACCTTGGCTGCACTACCATGCACCCCCTTGTGACATCTCTGCATATTTGTAGTTCAGTACTTTGGATTCGCAGTTAGGGTTTCATTATTTCTTTATCTTCAGTTTCCTATTGCATCTCATCTTCCTACAATAATCTCATTTCAACAGTTGTGTTTTCTAATTCATGATAGGTTTGCAATAACATGGAAAAATATAATAAATTCGACCTATAAATGAGTCCAAAAGTTATGCTGTGTTCAAGATCTCAAGATGCAAGCAAGTAGCCACAACAAACCAAACACATACATATGTGATTTTTGTAATAAAACCTTTACATGGAAATCCACTCTGAAAATCCATAAAAGAACACACACTGGAGAAAAACCATATAACTGCAATTTATGTCACAAAGAATGTACAAGGAAGAGTGCTTTAGACCAACATACTAAAACCCACACTGGAGAAAAACCATACATGTGCAATTTATGTCACAAAGCATTTGCACAGAAGACTACTCTGGAATACCATAAAAGAACACACACAGAGGAAAAACCATACACATGCAATTTATGTCACAAAGATTTTGCACAGAAGGCTCCTCTGAAAAACCATAAAAGAGCCCATACTGGAGAAAAACCATATGTGTGCGTTTTATGTCACAAAGCATTTGCACGGAATGATACTTTGGAATGCCATAGAAGAACCCACACTGGAGAAAATCCATATATGTGCAATATCTGTCACAAAGCATTTGCACAGAGAAATTCTCTGGACTACCATAAAAGAACACACACTGGGGAAAAACCACACATGTGCAATTTATGTCACAAAGCATTTGCACAGAAGACTACTCTGGAACGCCATGAAAGAACACACACTAGGGAAAAACCATATTTGTGCATTTTATGTCACAAAGCATTTGCACAGAATGATACTTTGAAATGCCATAGAAGAACCCACACTGGAGAAAATCCATATATGTGCAATATCTGTCACAAAGCATTTGCACACAGAAATTCTCTGGACTACCATAAAAGAACACACACTGGGGAAAAACCACACATGTGCAATTTATGTCAGAAAGCATTTGCACAGAAGACTACTCTGGAACGCCATAAAAGAACACACACTAGGGAAAAACCATACACGTGCAATTTATGTCACAAAGCATTTCCACAGAAGACTCATCTGGAAAACCATAAAAGAACCCACATTGGAGATAAACCATATGTGTGCATTTTATGTCACAAAGCATTTGTACAGAAGACTACTCTGGAACGCCATAAAAGAAACCACACTATAGAAAAACCATAAGAATGTAATTCATGTCACAAAACATTTGCAGAGAAAATTCATCTGGAACGCCATAAAAGAACCCACACTAGGGAGAACTATACATTTGCAATTTATATCACAAAGCATTTGCACACAAGTTTGTCCTAGATCACTTTTATAAGAACACACACCAGAGAAAGCCTTATGAGTGCTGTTTATGTTACAGGCGATTTTCACAGAGTGGTGCTTTCCAATGCCATGTAAGAAGCAACACTGGATAAAAACATACAAACATGGATGTAATATATGTTAAAATTCATTTTACACAGGCATGTCCTCAGAAACCATACTTGAACCCACAATGGAGATATACAAATGCACTTTATGAAAAAGACATTTACACCAAGTGATACACTGATGCTTTCAAAATGCAGTCAAGTAGACACACTTGGTAAAAGCCACAGAAGTGTAAATTATGTGAAGTGGCATAGGGCGCAGTGAGTGTCTCAGCTACCATGCAAGATCGCATACTGGTAAAAAATTATGTGAGTGAATTCTATGAATTCGTTCCGAACGAGGCACAAATTTGCCATAAAAGCACTTTATGTAAGAGATTCAGTAAATATACTGACTATGAGAACTGTGTTGATGGAAAACAGTTGTCAGCTACAGAAATCGTGCAAGATCTTTCTAAGCAGAGGATGAACCATAATCCAGTTGAAAACGATTTTCTGGAGCTAATCTAAAGTAATTTCCAATGTTATTACTCATTTAATTTCTTTAGACCATATGGATATGTAATATGTGACAAAAAATTTTAAATTGAGAAGGATTTTATGGAACATTATTATAATGTTATTGTCAGAGCATTATCATTATGTTATCATCACTGCTATCAGAGCTCCACAGGCAGATATATTTCTTGAAGTATTTTAAATGTACGGATTTAGTTGATTTCCTGAAACAAAGAAAACAGATTAGTTTGCAAGTCTATAGTTCCGTCTGTTGATTTTACACCAGTTTTGATGTTATAGGCCAAACATAATGTCCTGTGCCCGGACGCGGCAATATCAAATTACCTCATGGACTTGGCCCACTTGGGCCCCTACTAGCCTTGCAAATATGAACAGGGTATCCTAATCTATGCCTTTGTAGTCTGCTGGAGTGTGACCGTCTGAAAAGAGGAATAAGAGTAATGCCAAATACGCACGAGGTGAAGGAGGGTTCAAAGTAGCCCAAGCAGATCATTCCTTACGGAACTTCTTTGTGGATGGCCTGATATGGTGTAGCAAATGATTAAATCTTTTGTCATTTTATCTGCTGTAATGTGTCGAGCTGCATTTTTGGCACAAAAGTGTTGAAGCCATCCTCCGATGACCCGTTGTTTCCCCGTAATTCTAGCAGTCGTACTTTATACTGTAGGCCAACATGAACGTTTGTCCAAAGAGTCCACCTTATGAAAACCTGCATTCAGAGGCGTCTATCCAACTAAGTCATTGGAGCAACTTCCCCTTCCCCCTCTTTTCCCCCTCCCCTTCCTTCTCCCTCTAAAATGGTGACATACACACTGACAGATCTTTCCCCCCCCCTTATTTCTTGGATGGAGCATTTGCTCCACGGTTTCTATGGTGTAGACGCCCCTGCCTGCATTAGATCTTCGTTTAGACACCGTAGCGAACTCTCGGGTAATGGGCGTACGACATTAAACCGAAGTGGGTTTGACGTTGGCAGCCATGAGCCCACTTATCGCCCTTCCAAAAATCGGATGTTGCAAATCTAGGTTAATGGGCTTCTGACCTCAAGGCCAGATGCGATCGACGAGGGCAGCCCAAGCCCATTAGTCCGCTTATCTCCATCCAAAAATCGGAGTTTACAAATGTCGGGTAATGGGCGTACAGCAAACCCAACTGGCTCGATATGAGCAGCCCAAGCCCACGAGCCCACCCATAAGTCGGATATTGCAAATGTCTGACCTCAAACCTAGATGGGTTCCATGTGGGCAACCCAAGCCCATGAACCCACTTGTCAACCACAATTTTTTTATTTGGATGACGGGCTCCTCACCTCGCTCCCAGATAAGGCTAATAATGGGCTAACCCAAGCCCATGAACCCACCTATAGCCAATATGATTTATGGATAGGCTATACATCGGAATGCTGGCAGGGTACCGTACTGTCGCTATTCTGTTGCTGAGAATCAAACCAGTTTTAATTGTCGAAAAAGAGCAGAGAGGCTCGAAATTTTATAGATGAACAAATTACACGAACGCATCTTATGTTGTTAAAATGTTTGACACGAAACTGCACGGCTCGAGATAGGCCTATATCAGTTTCCTGACCCTTCAACATCTTTTCAGTTAGTTAGCTGAGGGGACTAAAAATTACCCCCGTCCCCACTCGACCCCGACAACAACTGAATCAATCGGTTTCAGCTCCGCGACATGTCTGTCGGAGTTCGCTAGTGGCAATTACCTAGCGCGTACGTAATATAAAATTATATTGTCGCTCATAAGATTAACTTTCTGTTTCTAATCACTTTTAACATCAACAGCTCTTGTGAAATACCCTAAAAGGCGCTATAGTAATGGTTAGGATATACATACATTATACATACATGCCTGCATCGGTCTACATGCGTACTTTCGTATGTACAACGGACATATGCGTGTAGGCCTATATAGGCCTATGTGCGTAGGCCTGCATGTCCAAACCATCGGAGTCTTCGTTGAATGCCATGGGCCTACATACATTCTTATAATTTGGTCTGGACATTTTACATTTGGGCCTAATAATAATAGGCCTAATATTGCATCTCAGGCCAACGTGTACATGAACATCAATCGCAGTCGTTATCTCCAGATTTCTTAATCGTCTTCTAACTATGGCTGACCTCTGGCTGTTTACAGCCACATCCGTTACTTTGGGTCTTTGGCCCACCTGGGGCACAGAGATGACCACCAGTTCCACCAGTCGGACCGGCGATCGTGGACCCGCGATCGTGGACCCAATGAATATGGCTATCTGGGATAGAGGTAGGCCTACCCTGACAGCCAACTCCATTGGGCCTTCGCCACTATTAGGCCGCTGCGGATTGTGGAGCCTGCTGCTAGCCCGCAGAAACGCGTCTTGGTATTATTATTATTCCGGATATTTCTAGGGCCTATAGCTCCTCTCGAAGTCTACTAGGCCTACTACTCAGAGGCGCTCCCGACTACAGCATTTGATACATTGTGTCGGAATTTTCACGCCGAAGCGCCACGAGCAATTGCGAGTGTCAGTGAAGGACTTGCCCAAGGTCCGTACGCAGCGGCTAGAGTGGGATTCGAACCTGCAACCCTCCGGTCACAAGGCACCGAACTTACCACTGTGCCACCACGCCCCTTGGTAGGCTACTGTGGGGAGCCCCTGAAGACTTGCCTCGCCGTTGCGACAATAACGCACGAGATGCATGCAACGCAAGGCGCTGCTGTGCATGACATACAGAGCCCACGAGGGTTGCCGTAAAGGTGGATGTGCGTAGCCGGTGCCAGCCGCCGCATAAGACCACCTGTGTGACGCTGGGGAAATTTAATATGTATCGGTTGCCCAGTGAGGCGGGCTGGTGTGTGGGTAGAGTACAGTTTCCGGCCATTTATAATTCTTTCATATCTTTAGAGGTGGATTATCACACAGACTTAGGCCTAAATCCCTAATTAGCCACATTGTGAAGTCACACAGTTTGTTTAGGCTCTCTTATAAGCCGACGTAATATTGTACAAATATGCAATAGCTGCTAGCTGCAAGGACGTCTCCTTCGTTTCCGCTCAATCCCCTGAACGATATAGGGCCTACTTGACGCGAAATAAGTCGAAGTCTATATGGATAATATGGCTTATCTTTGGGACGGCTTCGATCGTCAGAGTTTGAAATAGGGTCGACAAGAATAGGCTGATGTCCCACGTTTTAGTCCAAATTGCTTCTCAACAGATGTTTGAACTGTTGGATGTGCATGCTTGGCCACAGGGTTGGACTGGCTTGCTAAAGCGGCCCGGGAAATTTGGTCATGGGCGGCCCATATTATCGAGCGCCGAAGGCACGAGACTTTCCAGGATAAGGGGGCTAGGCCAATGCTTTTTGTAGCATTTAACATAAAATGGAGGGCATTTGGATGGCATTTTAGTTATTAGTGGGACAAATGGCATAATATTGTTAAAATGATTATTAAAAGATTAAGAAATTAACACGCAAGCTTATGTGTTTAAATTTGTGATTTGTCGTAAATCGCAATTATGTTTGGAACCGACAGTCACATTATGTTTAGTTTAGTTTATTTGAAAAACGTAACATTGTGATAGAATTGGTACACACAACTTCACAAATGCACTTCGTATAGCAGTTTTTTCATCGTATCACAAGTTGACGCCTAAGTGTCAACGATTTCATCATTAATTCTGAGAAGAAGGTCCTTTTCACAAGCCGTCAGCATGAAAGACTCTAAACTTCACTGATTTAGCAAATTTCTTAATCTGTTCAAAATGTATTTCAGTTTCGAAAATGAACTCTCACTTGTAAGCAAGTTGTGATGAGGATAGGCCTACTGCAGGGCTGTAGTCGAGGGTATACGCGGGTATACAGCGTATACTCACCTCTAGAGACCGTATGCTCACCTCACAAAATATTTATATTTATTTATATTAAAATACTGTACTGTATGCTCACTAAATACTGTAGCGTATACTCACCTCTAATTTCTCTCGGAAAACTAACCGGTAGCGTGTACTCACCTCTAATTTTACCACTACAGCCCTGGCCTACTGTCAAAACGATTTTGTAAGCCAAAAACAAATTTGAATAAGCTAGACTGTGCAAATTGAACTTATGGAGAACGTGGTAACAGCAAACAATACATTTTCTGCAAGATTTGAATTTATTTCTGTTCCTGTTGCTATTTTTTTCTATTGGGACTGTTTCATTTTTTATAGGCCTATAGATTCAAATTGAATGGCGTGTTCTGAGACTGTGTCTGTTATTTAAGTGCCAAGTAGCAAATTATAGTCTTTTAGTTTTGAGACTTTCCCATTTTCTTGCAAGTCCAATAATTCACTTTGCTTCTGCTCTGTAGCAGATTCTCCTGGCAATTTTTTTGACCGGATTCTTTTCTATTTCAAAGCACTTTCAACATCAATGTCGGGATTTCTTTTATCTAGTTCACTGTTAGCAAGCTATGAAAAATGTGTAGCTGCTTCAAAAACGACATCAAAAGTTTCGATGTATTTGGCTTAATTCACTGATAGTAGGCCTATATCTTAAGCTATCTCATAGACTCACAGGATGTTGTGTGTTCAAACACTTTCAAAATCAATTGCGTCAAAATAAATTCAAAATTGTCAAAGAATCCAGAAGAGTTCTCGCTCTGTACTCAACATCATTGTTAAAGTAGTTTGATTCGGAAATATCATGAAAGCATGTTGTAGCACGTATATGTAGCCTAAGCCTAAAAGAAATCGACAGCTTCTGTTTCTTTATTGCATGCGGTAGGCTAAGTTAAAGTGAATATTGGCACGTAGCCGCATGTTTCATGAGGTAGTGCAAGTTTCTTGGTAACAACCGTGCACTGCCGATATTTCATAATTTATAACACTAAAATTAAGGATTAGAACTAAAATATCGTAATATTTTTTTATCATATTTTTTCTTTTTTGGGCGGCCGGCTCAGTCCAAGCCTGGGCGACCGGCCCACCGGGAATTTCCCGGTGTCCCGGTGGGCCAGTCCAAGCCTGCTTGGCCATCGAGCGAGTCGAGTAGCAATGCTTGTTGTTGTTGTTGTTGTTATTGTTGTTGTTGCTGTAGGCCTACTAACTGCAATAGTATGAGTTTATTTCTGTCTCTGTTTTACGCTTATAAACAGCAATGTCCGGTGGCTCATTCTCGACATCTTCAGCTACTCACCTTCTCAGATGTAGATCGATCCGCCCAGGGGCGTCTACACCATAGAAACCTTGGAGCAAATGCTCCATCCAAGAAATAGGGGGGGACCTATCAGTGTGTGTGTGCCACCATTTTAGGGGGAAGGAACGGGGAGGGGGAAAGAAGAGGGGGAAAATGACTTAGAGGGGATAGACGCCCCTGGATCCGCCCACTTATAGAGCAGTTCTTACGTCGCTGTAAATCAGCGGTGCGCAACCTGCGGCCGTACGGCCGCATGCGGCCGTGAGAGGCAGAATTGGCGGCCGTGGACGCAAGATCTAATTGTAATGTATTGGCGGCCGTGTGTATTTAATTCATAAATATATTTATTCCTGTGTTTTACAGTTGAGGTAATGTGAATCGATTAGTTATGTTTGTCTCTGTTTGAGAGTATTTATTTGCCAACAACTATTGTACTCACACCACTCATACACTCACACAAAAATCATGTGACGAATGCACCCTTTGAGAAGGCACCATCGAAGTATGTGCATCCTTGCAGATTTAGCTCAAAGCAGACTAATAATATTCATATCTAGCCTTGGACAGCCAAAATAAGTGGCGTGTTTGGCGGGGGCTCAGCTTTTGATCATACGGCTGTGAGACTGGATAGGACACCCACCTCATGACTCACCACAACGAATTGGAGAGAAAAACAGCAAGGACTTTTCTGTATTCTTTCTGTAAACTTTGTCACCTATGTCTTTAAAAGAAAGCGAACTTTGGAAGAAGAGAAGAAGACCTTAAATGTGAAATAGGAAACGGATTTGTTCATTGTAATCGTAATCTCCACACTTCTAAAGCGCCACTCTGAGGCCAAGCGCATGGCACCAGCCTATTCACGAGCGTCAAATCAGAGGGTTTTCCAGAGAGTAGGTCTAGTCCAGAAGTGGTCAGAGTCTGGTTTCCAGAAGGCCATATCTAATCAGAGGCTGTTTTCCGGAGAGTAGTCCAAAAGAGGTACGAGTCCGGTTTCCAGAGGGCAAGATCAAGAGAGGAGGCAGAGCAGCTGTTAAGGTGGGTGTCGTTTAGGGCGAGTAGAATTGGAAGGCGGAGGATCAGATGAGTCAGGGTTGGAGACTAGGAGTACAGCAAAGCAATCAATGAAATGCCTCATCTGCGGTCAAGCTGTGAAAACTGTCAAAGGGGACAATGCCGAGCAGCATTATTGCCATCATGAATCTCATCCTTATGCTAAATTAGAAGGTGACTCGAGGAAGGTTTGTGTGGAGAATTTGAAGAGAAACCCCTAAAAGCAGATTTCTCTTTTGGCCACCTTTGCGAAAACTACGAGTGTTCGTAGTGAAGCTTCGTGCAGAGTGGCATATCGTCTTGGCGTAATAGTAAGCTCTGGCGGCGATCTTGTTTGACCGGTGGGGGGAATTTAGAACTGATCTGCTCAAAATAAAGATAAAAAATTGCTGCGCGCTGACGCGCGATAAAAACTATTGACCTTTTTTGCTGTTTCTTCAAAATGTGGAGGGCAAGTGTACGGCGTTTCCCCCTCCCCCACACTCTTAAAGGTGGGAGTCTTGTCCCCCTCGAGTCCCCAGGGATCGCCGCCCATGATAGTGAGCATGCTTGTTTCTGGACGTCGCCACTGTTTCTTAGTAAATCTCATCACAACATAGCCTACGTGTAGTTTTTAAATAACCTAGCACATGTCTTGGCGGCCGTGATGAGAATGTGAGCCTTTAATGCGGCCGACACTAACGAAAAGGTTGCGCACCCCTGCTGTAAATAATCCTTTGCGCTAGCTACAAAGAAGTTTACAAAGAAGGAGTCAAGTGGGAAGGATATACAGTAGCCTATTTTACTTCTTTCATTGAACATCTCTCTCTCTCTCTTTCTCTGCCTGTCCGTCTATCTGTTGCCTGTCCGTCTGTATGTCCGTCTGTATGTCGCTCTGTCTGTCCATCTGTCTCTCTGTCTCTGTCTCTGTCTCTGTCTCTGTCTCTCTGTCTCTGTCTCTCTGTCTCTGTCTCTGTCTCTGTCTCTGTCTCTGTCTGTCTGTCTGTCTGTCTGTCTGTCTGTCTGTCTGTCTGTCTCTCTCTCTCTCTCTCTCTTTCTCTCTCTTTCTCTCTCTCTCTCTCTGCAGGCAATTTTCGTCTTTTTCGATGGCCTTTTCGTATGTTTTAAACTTTTGAAGACTTTTACTGGTCATAATGTCCCCTTAGCTTGACTCTCAAGCTGACAGAGGACCTGACCGATCTCCCACTTGATCCGCCCTGGTTGGTAACTTGCAAAGTTAAATTGGTCTTCGAAAATCTCTTGGCACAAACTCTTCGCAAGGGCATTGCAACAGACGTGCATCAGCCAAAGTATATTCTGTGCAAGAACAGCTATAGTTAGTGAAAACTATCGTGACCAGGGATCGGTTGGGACCGGAACGCACCGGAACGGCGTTCCGGTTCTTTTTTTGACGACCGGAACGCCGTACCGGTTCTTTCTTGGAGAAAATTTCTAGTATCTTGAGCGTCTTTTCGTTACTTCCTATACTTTTCTGGCGGATTATTAATGGCCCATGTAGATTTCAGCCTCTCTGCAGCCAGAATATACCATGTAGGGTGTATACGCTATATACACAGGGCCACAGACATACGTATTTTGTCTGTGTAAGTGACCCTCACCCTAATGGGTTGAGTTATTTGACCCTGTGTGACCCTCAGTAGGAAAGACGCCCATGGCAGTTGTATATATGAGATTATGTTCATTTGCATGCACACTAATATACAGCCAGATTCTCCCTTACCCAACCACTTCATACACTGTAAGGGTATACATGTCAGTCAGCTCCAGCGCTAAGAAATGCCTGAAATATGATCGTCTGTCTTTCCGATCTTTCGCTCTCTCACTCCCTCGCTTACTCGCTCTTACTCGCTATCTCTGTTTATCTGTCTTACTGTGTCTGTCTGTCTGTCTGTCTGTCTCTCTCTCGTTTTCTCTCGCTCTGTCTCTGTCGCAGTATGTCTCTTTCAATGTCTCTCTACAACCCTGTTGTATACGGCTGCAGTCTTCGTTCTTCATGTTACTCGGCCTGCTGTGATAGTATCATAGTAGTCCTTCACGTTGAGAATACAGTCGCTATTTTCATTCGTTTACTTTCAAACAGAAAAGAACGACTTCTAATTACATTTTTAAGTCTAGCTGCTTAAATTTAATAAATAGATGATGAAGCGTTATAGAGAAACCGATCTGTTGAATTTCTTCACCAAAAAAAGCAAGCCAGCAACGACTGTTAAGGTGGAAATGGGACTGAAGAGGTTTGCACTACAGATAATAAAATATTCCATTGGCATTGTTAACGAAAACGATTTAACAGCTGTGTGTGAGCCTGTGTCACTGAAAACAGTCTCAGTTGCTCAATCAGAGAACTTAGGCACATAAAAAGACGTTGGTCATCAGAATGATTTTGTTCTAGCCGTTGGTGCAAAGTTAAGTTAACTGATGCAGACACATTTCGATTTCTGACCGAATTCTATGCTCCACCAGAATCATATGCGTGGCCTAGCACCACGAACTTCTTAATTCAGAATGGTATGGTATGGTATCTGGGAAGTTATAAAGCGCCTCTCAAAGTGCGAACTATCAGAGGCGCTCTCAGCATGTATGTGAGCCTCTCGCGGAAACAGAAAAGACTTTAAACGATGAACAAGAGAGAGAGAGAGAGAGAGAGAGAGAGAGAGAGAGAGAGAGAGAGAGAGAGAGAGAGAGAGAGAGAGAGAGAGAGAGAGAGAGAGAGAGAGAGAGAGAGAGACAGAGACAGAGACAGAGACAGAGACAGAGACAGAGACAGAGACAGAGACAGAGAGAGAGAGAGAGAGGCGGAGACGGAGAGGGAGACGGAGACGGAGAGAGAGATGGAGAGGGAGAGGGAGAAGGAGAGGGAAGAGGGAGAGAGATAGAGGGGAGGGGAAGAGGGAGAGGGAGAGGGAGAGAGAGAGAGAGCGAGAGAGCGAGAGAGAGAGAGAGAGAGAGAGAGAGAGAGAGAGAGAGAGAGAGAGAGAGAGAGAGAGAGAAGCAGGGTTCCATGCAGTACCAATTCAGAATAGTAGTTGTCGCTTTGCTCTTTAAAGTAGTAGGCTCTACATAAGTAATCTGCTTCACTTTGTGGAACATTACTTATGCCTTTACAAAGTTAAACCTTAAGTGTTACGCAGCCTCTGTGAAATCTGTTAAAATAAGAAAATATTATCGAAAAAGTTGATTCCGTGATTGTTTAGCATTCTATGCTTCTGGAGATCGCCCTATAAACTCACCTCTGAAGACTACTGCTTCGCATTACGCAACCCCTATGGTAAAAATCCTAGCTATGCCAGAGTGAAGCCCGTTTTTAAAAAACGGGAATGTCGCGACAGTGGCGTCCCCTCGCGAACGTTCGCGTGATTTCAAAGCGCTGCCGTCAAAGTAAGTAAGTAAGTATGTTCTTTATTTGACCAATTGACATAACACACTCTGGTTTACATGGTATCCGGACATTTCCCCCGGGACATTTCCCCCCGGCCAATCCCCCCCGGCATTTCCCTATCTATCTGTCTGTCTGTCTGTCTGTCCGTCCGTCCGTCCGTCCGTCCGTCCGTCCGTCCGTCCGTCCGTCCGTCCATCTATCTATCTATCTATCTATCTATCTATCTATCTATCTATCTATCTATCTATCTGTCTATCTATCTATCTATCTGTCTGTCTGTCTATCGGTCTGTCTGTCGGTCTGTCTATCTGTCTGTCTGTTTGTCAATCTATCTATCTATTTATCTGTCTATTTATCTATCTATTTATCTGTCTATTTGTCCGTCCGTCCGTCCGTCCGTCTGTCTGTCTTTCTGTCTGTCTAAATGGATGGATAGATTGATGGATGGATAGATAAATAGATAGATAGATAAATGGATCTAGCTGGGGTTCTTGGTCCAATGGGTGTTTTGTCTCACCAATACGCTGATGACACACAGGCATACCTCCATGGTCCAGCCAACTCAGCTGCTCTTATGGTTGAACGCATCTTGGAGGCTTCCTCTGCTCTTGATCTCTGGTTGTCCTCAAATCGCCTTCGTCTTAACTATGATAAAACCAAGTACATTTGGCTTGGCAATCGTGTCCAGCTTGCCAGGATTGATGCTGACTCTCTGCGCCTCAGGTTTCCCAATGTGTACTTCTCCTCCTCTGTCCGTGATCTTGGATTTGTCCTAGATCCTACTCTTTCTCTATCTGATCATGTCAATAGTGTCTCTCGCTCGTGTTTTTACTATTTACGCCAACTTCGTGCCATTCGCCAGTCTCTTCCGCTGCATGCGATTGTGACCTTGGTTCATGCTCTGATCTGTACTAGGATTGACTACGGAAATGCTGTCTATATTGGCCTGTCCTCTACTAACACATCTAAACTTCAGTCCATCCTTAATGCTGCTGCTCGCCTTATAGGGGGCATCATGAAGTTTGCCCATATCTCTTCCTACATCCGGGACTCCCTTCACTGGCTTCCCATTCACCAACGCATTCAATTTAAGGTCCTTTCCCTCATGCGTAACTGTCTTGTTGGCTCAGCTCCGCTGTATCTCAGGGCTTACTGCACCCCAGTTTCCAGTTTGCCTGGTCGGGCCTCTCTCCGGTCATCTGCCCGTGGCCTCTTGTTAGTCCCTTGGATGCGCACTGCTACTGCCCAGTCCCGTAGTTTTGCGGTTGTGGGCCCTTCCAGTTGGAACAGCCTCCCTCAGGGCTTTAGGCTTGTCCTCCTCTCTCTGTCTCCTGCCCAGTCTCGCAAGCGCCTGAAAACATTTCTCTTTGTCAGTGAAGACACTGACACGGGTCGGGAGCGCCTCTGTTTATGAGTGGCGCTATATAAATCCTCGATTACAATTACAATTACAATTACAATTACAATGATAGATAGATAGATAGATAGATAGATAGATAGATAGATAGATAGATAGATACATACATACATACATACATAGATAGATACATAGATAGATAGATGGATGGATGGATGGATGGACGGACGGACGGACGGACGGACGGACGGACGGACGGACGGACGGACGGACGGACGGACAGATAGATATTGTCCAAGACCAACTATACTGTCGCAACGGGGGGGAAAAGTCCGGGGGGAATTTCCTACGGGGGGAATTGTCCGGGGGGGAAATGCCGGGGGGGAAATGCCGGGGGGAAATGTCCCGGGGGATATGTCCTAAACCCGGTTTACATACATGTCAGACAATTAGAACGTATGCATCCTAATAAAAATGTCTTTCTCATTAGACCAACGGTTCCCAAACTTAACTGGGTCGCGTAAATATATTGGCAGTCTCGGTACCCACTGTGAACAATTAAGCATTGTGCACTAAAATTTACTTCGTAAATTGGCAGTTTTAGCTAGAAATTTCAAGATTAACATGGCGCTTGAAGCGCTGGTTTAGGTAGTTTTTTTCTAAATCATTGTTGAAAAATTTGAGGTAAACAAGAGCCTAAAATGTACTCCATTTTGGCATCAAATGCTCAAAATTGCGTCAGCTTCTGGGGCTCCGCCCCAGACCCCGCTGGGGGAGCTTACGACGCTCCCCCAAACCCCCTAGTCGTTAGGGGCTTCTTGCCTTCGGCAATCGCCGTTTCGCCGGCGTTCCGGTTCTTTTTTGTTTAGGACGAGATCCCTGATCGTGACACAAATGTATCATATAGACCTAAGCTTAATCTTCCTGTTTATGTATATTGCAGCATTAACATGTAACAAATAAGATAAAACAGTAATGTAAGTAGATAGGCTAAATAGATATAAAAGTAACGCGACGTAGGGCCTAGATCCAAACTTCTGAAGCTCAAGACAACGTTATATTAAAGTTCGTGCGCACGGATTGAATGAAGCCAGTGGCAGATTAGGAAGTTTACAAGGGGAGGGCAACCTTTATAAGCAATACCATATCTAACTGTCGAAATTTTAGACGACTTGTTAGTCGTAGCCCACCTTCTGGTGACGGTGTTTGGCTTCCACAACCTGTGGTGAAATTCCTCTTCTGTGGTGATCTTAGTCACACCAAAAATTGATTATTTAGGGTCAAAGTTGGAGGAAAAAGTCTCTTTTAGCCCCAGATTTCTTAATGAAGGCCATACACTCCCTGTCAGCACGCCCACACGGAGCCCACATAAGACCCATATTCCCACGTGGGATCCGTAAGGAGTTTAAATCAACGGATAGAGTTGTTGAAGGTAAGCTTTCGTAGTTGAATCGTTTTATTCGGTTTCTTCGGAGGTTTACTACCCGGTGGTTGGGGTATCAGCCGTAGAAGGCGGTACTTGCGGTCAATTACGGTGTCAACACGCACCGCATCTGTGTTTAACTGCCTTGGGGGTGGTAGGGCTGGACGATTGGCTAGGCTGTCTGAGCGGCCTGTCTTTGTCTTTTGCTCCTCAAATGGTGGGGGTTGAGGCGGGCGTGTTGATGTTGAGAAGTCTTTGCCTCTGTTGGCAACGGCGGTTCCAGTTTTCAGGTTTCGGGTTTCGGCTTTTGCGTTTCGGTCCAAGGTTTCGGTTTTGAGGTTTCGGATTTCAGTCTTTGCGTTTCGGTCCAAGGTTTGGGCTTTGACGTTTCGGGTTTCGGCTTTTGCGTTTCGGTCCAAGGTTTCGGCTTTGATGTTTCGGGTTTCAGTCCTTGCGTTTTCATTTCTGGTTGTGGTGTTTAAATTTCGGTTTTGAGCTTCACCTTTGATATTCGGCACATGAATCTCTGGTTTCGATTTATCCTGCGACGGCTTAGTTTCGAACTTTGAGATGAGAGACTTGAGGTTGCTGTTGCCGCCGCCGCCGCCGCCGCCGCCGCCGCCGCCGCTGAATCCAAGGCTTGCTTTGGTTGCTGCTGATGCAAATTCTGATGGCTGCTCATACAGGTCGTCGTCAGAATCTCCAACTGCTGAGTTCATTTCGAATTTTCAAAGACCTCAAGCAAAGGCTGAAAGTGAACAAAACTGATAAGATCTTAGGACCCCCTACACTCCTACAGTACCAGAATAAATACACGGCTTATTAATAGGCTTACGAGACATGAGTGTATTTCGTGCATGTAATACGGTATGCAGCTAAAACCAGGGGCGCAACTTTGGTCTAAAAAAGTGGGGGTGGGTACAAATTTCTTACATACACGAAACAAGACAGAAACTGCGATCTCTGGGAAGGCTCAATAATAAAATATTGATTGGCAATGTTTAAAAAGTGGGGGGTAATGGTACATTGGTACCCCAGTCCAAAAAGTGGGGGACGGGTACCCCTCGTACTCCCCACAAATTGCGCCTATTGTTAAAACGATCGTGATACGAAAGTCAGATCGTCATTGTCATCACCACCGCCAATGTCGTCATTACAATCGCTCCACGATCATCATTGTTAAGAATCAATAGGATCGTTAGCGCTAGCAACAAACAAATCATCATGAATTTTCACCTTACAGCCCGATACGAGACCGAGATCGAGAGATATTGGATCTCCGAGACAAGACTGAGAACCAAGACCTATAGGGACTCAAAGAGACGGGACTGAAAGTGTATTAAATGGTCGACGAAACTGCGGTCTTAAATAATCCCATTTCGGACAGACCAGTGCTGCTGTTCATACAATATCGTTAAATGGGGTAAATCCAGTGTGAGAATTGTCGGGGGTTTGGGGGTTCAACGCCCTTGTCTTTTTAGGACTCCAGTTTATTAAGACTTCAGCGTAGACTCTGGGGGGGGCAGCCGGGGCACGCGCCCCCAGTAATTGAGATGCAACAAGTCTAAAGAGAATAACCAAATTTCCCCAAGTATTTTGGACAAGTTTGCGCCAGTGTTCATTGCACACCCCAGGGGTCGTTTCCAACCCCCAGTTGTGCTAGTGCGTTTATATTGTGCATATATTTTAGCATTTTCTTTCACAATTCACTTTGTGGGTTACTAATAAAGTAATGCTCTGGTTTATTGTGAGATTTGTGGCCATGTGAATCGTATACTAATAAATATGGTGATGTCATCACTTTAAGGCGTCTAAGCTTTTTATTGCATTTGTGAATTTGCTTAGTTTGCAAAATGCGGATAAATATTCAACTCCACATGGATCAAACTCATCAAAGTCTACCCCCTCCCCCTTAGTCTTTTTTCTACAATTCTCACACTGGAAAAACCGCTTACGAGCAGCTGTGACGCAGTGCAGACTATGTGGCGTGCACTGTCAATGTTTGTCCGTAAACTCATTTCAATGGCGGGCAGTTGACTCCATATGTTACTGATGATGACGCTTGCAGTTGGTTGGGCACGAAACGCAAACACTATATATAGAGGGAAGAAGGTTGCGCAGCACTGAAGTCAAATTCCTGGTTTCAATAGAAAGTCAAAAGAACAGATGGAAGTCAGCGACACTGATTTCTACTAGTCGACATGACACTGCATTAGTTTGGGCTTCTGTGTACATAAGAACTTGTAGCACCGGCAGTTATAGTGTCTACTCTATCAACATCAATCATTACATTAACATGCATGAATTTCTGCATAAAAGCAGTTGGTTCCATACCAGAGCAGACATAAGCTATTATAGTTACTATACTGACACACTAGGAAGCGATGGTGTACTAAATCTCACTCTTTGTTTCTAGTATTAATACTTTTCCTCTGTTTAAAGCCCGGAAGATGGTTGTTGCATGGCATATTCGGTTACGTTGGGCCGTTGGCCGAATGTTGTAACGGAAACAAAACATTTTTATAGTATATTCAAAACGAGACGATTATAATTTAAAACATAAAACAGAGGACTCAACTATCTCGCACCTGCTCTATGCATATTCGTGAAGATCGTCGACTGTGCCCAGTATTTTATTACAAGATCGCTTGCACAATTGCCAACTCCATTGTTCACTCCAGACTCGACTACTGTAACTCCTTTTTTCTACAACATCGACTCTCCTCAAATAAAACGCCGAAGAACAATCCAGAACGGTCTTGCCCGTGAGATGCCCTGTTCCGAAACGAGACCCGATACGCCCTTTTCCGAAACGAGACCCGATACGCCCTGTTCCGAGACGAGACCCGAGACGCCCTGTTCCGAGACCCGAGACGCCCTGTTCCGAGACCCGAGACGCCCTGTTCCGAGACCCGAGACGCCCTGTTCCGAGACCCAAGATGCCCTGTTTCGAGACGAGACCCGAGAAGTCCTATTCCGAAACCCGAATGCCCTGTTCCGAAACGAGAACAGAGACGCCCTGTTCCGAGACGAGACCCGAGACGCCCTTTTCCGAGACGAGACCCGAGACGACCTGTTCCGAGACGAGACCCTAGACGCCCTTTACCGAGACGAGACCCGAGGCGACCTGTTCCGATACGAGACCCGAGACGCCCTTTTCCGAGACGAGACCCGAGGCGACCTGTTCCGAGACGAGACCCGAGACGCCCTTTACCGAGACGAGACCCGAGGCGACCTGTTCCGAGACGAGACCCGAGACGCCCTTTTCCGAGACGAGACCCGAGACGCCCTGTTCCGAGACGAAACCGAGATGTTGACCAGTCTGTTAGAGACCGAGGAGTTGGGTAGTCCTACGTCCCGAAATCGTAACAACGAGACCGAAACCACACCCGATATCAATCAATCAATCAATCAATCAATATATATAGCCTCACATAGGCTAAATAGTAGGCCTATATTCCGATATAATATTGTGTATTCAGGTTGCTTAATAGTTTTTAAAATTCTAAGCAGAGAGCTGAATTTTACCTTTATTTGCGATCCTGGTTGAGTGTTGATTGAATCCACATTCAGGAAGTCTTTCGATCAAAACATACGAGAAATTTAGTAGGCCTATAGGACTACTTGTCCGTAATATATGTAATATCCTACAATCTTCCAAAGTAGGTCTTATTGTCGGTTTCACAGCAGACAAATTAATGTGGCTAGATTGATCGTAAGCATCAGATGCATATTATATATAGCTAGAATACAAATCGTGCGGTGCATTAGCTGTGTGTGTGTATATAGATACAGCGGGGAGATGGTTGAATGGTAATACGCTGGCACGAAGAACAGAAGAACGCGGGTTCGATACCCGCCAGCCCCACAAGGTTAACTCAGCTTTCATTTCCTAGGTGGCGATTGTAAAATGAGCAGCAGTACAGATGGGCGCCTTGCATGGCTGCCGTAAGTTAAATTAGACTCCTGTTATAGTTTCTGCAGTATGGCACTTTAGAATACGCGTGATTTATGTAACTTTCAGATAATTATTAAAGCTGCCTGCACTATCTATAGTCACAGCGGTGTTTGCAAATATATCAGCCACTGATTTAGAACTTGGTCCACCAATCAAGCGTTGGTTTAAGCATTGTTTGTTTAAACAATATGAAACGGAAGGCACTTCATCCAACACGATTTAAGCTTTTATGAAATTTACTAGCCTGCATATGCCTGAACAGTTACTCAAGTACCTTCAGCAGTTCTATTTTTGAAAGCCAATTCATATTCTACAGTATACGATAACCACGAGCATATCAATAAGTGGCACATTACACAGTCTCTTGACTCTGGGCTACATTAATAATTAGAATCTCACTATATATGCTGAATTACCTGGCTACCCATATTAACCCCGCCTTCAGTTTGCTTGTGCAAGCACGTTGAAACAGATTAATCAAGTTAAACAGCTCGCGCGCCCTCTCTCGAAAAATGAGAAGAAATGAAATGTATAGTAAGCGTAATCGCTGCTGATTCATCTTAATACGTTATTATATGGCCTAATTATGGCCGTCTGCAGTGGGAGCAAGGGGGATTTTGCGCGTATTTTACAACACGATTTTCAATGCGAAGAACAATTAATTATTTAGGTAAGCCTAATTATATTTAAGCCAATGCTTGAATTCAATCAATCCATCAACTAAGCATTTATGTAGCGCCCCTTAAAGGAAACTATTCAGAGGCGCTCCCAGCCCGACCCCGGCGAAAGAGAACAGTCTTTAGGGCAGATGAGAGAACGCTACTCAGAAGGAAGCCCATTCCAAATGGCGGGTCCAACCCATAGATATAATATTATATCTATGGTCCAACCAGTGCACCACAAAGAAAGCGTGCACGCTGCTGCTATAATAGCGGTGCGTGCGAAAGGAACAGAGAGGTCACCACGGGTGGCAGAGCGAAGAGAGCGGTTACCAGGTGGAGCAGAGGCACAAGAGCAAAGTTCGCGCATATAGGAGGAGCACGGCCAAGCTGACATTGCCAGACAATAGAGGCCACCCGGTAAATAATGCGTTACGAGAATGGTAACCAGTGTAAGACATCTCGCATACATGTATCCAGAGACGAATTTAGAAATGCACCCGATCAAGCGCGCAGCGGAACGCAGTAGGCTACGCAAGTTCTACGCGTTCGAGGCAATTAATTCAGTCGAGTGAGGGGAAGCCCAATGTAGGCCTATAGAGAGAGAGAGAGAGAGAGCTGCAGTAGTCAAGCCGACAGGTAAAGAACGCATGGACGAGAGTAGCAGGGGATTGGTGGGAAAGAGAGCGGGAAACCACGCGAAGCGGCTTACAAACGAATTGTTTACAAACCTAATGTTGCGGTGAAATGCATTGGTCTGCCACCTGTACAGTGTACACTCCCTACACAAAAATGTAACGTAAACTGTAGTCTGTAGCTTTTTAGATAATTACTTCATGAATTTGGTTATTCTGGCTTTACCGTTCGCAAATGTACCTGTACGTCACGTAATCAATATTCAGTTGTTTAGCACGTTCATTTTCGATCACAAGAAGAGCAAGACCATAATTATCAATCATGCCTCTCCTAGCTGTTAGATAGTGGATCTAAGACACGTACGCCTTTATGATTTTCAATTTGGAGAAGGGGCGCTCCTCACTGTGACTGCATGGGAGAGTGGCAAACAGCACACAGGCAGTGGCCAATTCGGGGATAGATAACGCGATGTGAGAACTCAATATGCCAGAACTATACAGACGCTTCGTGGGATTCATGGCTGATGATGATAGAATTAAAATCTGAAAATAATAAAACAATTTATTTAGGCCTACTCTCAGCCAGACTCTGTCTATATCAACCGTGTGGTCTATACAGATAATACAGTGTATTGCTCCTGAAACTGATGCTTACCCAGCAATTATCAATAATAATAACACAGGCCCTATAGCCCTAGCCTATCAGTCAGAGTCAGTAACAGCTTATTTTGCAGTGATTAGGCCACCCTCGGCTATAGGTTCTTTGTCATATAAATTAGAAATAAATAATATTTGTCTACTTTGTTATCGTTCACTCATCCCGCACGTTGCTTTATCAAATCATATATCAAATCAAATATTCGTTTACTGCAACTTCCCATCGACACAGACGCGATGGGGTCACACGGCATAACAAGGACAGTAACTGTTATGCAATTGAAGGGCTTGCAGCAATAACCACGTATGTCGAATTTTTTTAGTTTTGGGAAAATGGCTTCAAAGATTTGACACTTCAAACTGTTGTATCTAAGCCATTTTACGAGATATCGACAAGCTGTTTGAAGCACCGTGTGAGTTATTACTGGCTTTCACGAAATTAATTGTTACATAATGCAATGCAAAAGATAACATTAATGTTTTTTCACGACATTTTGCTTCATACCTGGTTATTGACACTCAATAAAACAGTATGAAGCAAAAATCGTCTGCTGTTATTCGACATACCTTATTCTTGCACCAAATGATGACTAGCACACAGTACAAATTAATCGTCCAATAAGACGGTTAGTCATCATAGCTAGGCCTACATTACAGTAAGAAAAAAAATAACGCAAAATCAGTGAATTGTAGAGTAAGTAAGCTAAGAGACAATAACCGGGTATGTCAAATAACCTGATTATTGCACGGGTTTTAATACAAAGATTAGCCTACAAGAAAAAAAGCAATTTTTTTATCATACCGGGTTATTGCATTGCAGTAAAGCTGCCGGCTGCTAAATACCATAGGCTATGTCGACAAACTGTTTTATCTAAAAGCCAATTCAAAAATTATCAGATTTGAACCAAATTTGCAGGGCATAGGCCTATGGAATACAATATTCCAAGCACGCTGGCATACTTTTTCACATAAACCAGGTATGTCGACATACCTGGTTATTGAGGCAAGCCCTTCAATTGATTATAGGTCAGGCAACAGTGAGTAATGAAGGCTGCAGCAGCTTAATAGATGTTAGTATAAAGTAGGCCTATACATGTAAGAATTTCAGCTAGACAAAGTCGTTCAACGAAGACTCCGATGGTTTGGACATGTATAGAGAGAATGCCAGTTGACCGAATCCCATACAGTGCACTACATGCAAGATTCGAAGGAAAAAGACACAAAGACAGACCAAGACTACGATGGATAGATAATATAACTGAGGATATAACAGCACTTAGACTAACACTTGGGGGGGATAGACTTGACAAATGACCGAGGACAATGGAGATCATTTATTCGTACCCATCACCGCCAAATGGCTGGCGTCAGGAACTTATGATGATGATGATGATGATTGATGATACATGTAAGAATCATCAGTGGCTTAAATTATTATTATTATTATTAAGGAGCTTTTATATAGCGCCCCTTCAAGGTGATCTATTCAGGAACGCTCCTAGTCCAACCACGGCTAAAGAGAGTAGTTTTCAAGTTTGTAAGAAACAAGGTAGAATGAGTCATAGGAACCAGGCGGAGTGCTACAGAAGGGCCATTCCAGGTTGCGGGCCCAGCGACCGAAAAAGAACGGCGCTGCATAATGACTGTCCGCGCGAGGAGAACTAAGAGCTCGGCCTGGTCAGCCGAGCGAAGAGCAGATCGCCACAAGACCCCGAGGTAGGGCGACACAACTCCCGCAGGTATGGGGGTCCCTAAATAGTTAATAAATGTTTTTATAGAGCATTCGAAAGATAAAGTTTTGTCATTTTTATCAGGTAATGAAAATTTATGCGCCCGTGGCCGTAAAAGTGCCATAAAAATAATTAAAAGATCCCAGAATACTTTCACACGAAAACTGGAGTAGGGCCTACGACATTGCAAGGATGTATCTTATCCCCATACATATTTAACCTAGTATTATAAACAGTAATGTCACTCAACCTTAACAACACCAAGGCAGGAATCAAATTAAATGGAGGACTGGGTGAATAATCTCCGATTTGCTGACGACATTGGCCTTCTCACTATAGAAGCCTCACTATAGAAGCGGGTCAGAACTACAGGATAGTATAAATAAGTAAGTAAGTAGATAAATAAGTAAGTAAGCAAGTAAGTAAGCAAGCAAGCAAGAAGCCTTTATTTGCACATGAAAGGCGCACATGTATTACATGTATATACATGATACACTATGAAATTAAACTATAACATGAGTAGTTTATAAAGTCATACATTTTCAACTAGATATAATTAACAATACATCGATTAACAAAGCTGCTTTTAAACAATTTAGATTGAACAAGAGGCAGCACGATAAAAGGGTGTCCTCTATTGCGACGTGAGTATTTGTCCTCACGAAGAGGTAGCAAGAGCTGATGAATGCAGTGGCCAAACTTCCAAAGAAATGCGATTTCTGGAAGAGCCTTAATTCTGCCTGCAGTATGGGTCTGCAGCATGGGTCTTCAGCTAGTATGGGTCTTCTCATATAATTGCCATCTGCGAGCCTTTTTCAGAGCTGCATAAATGCGCGCAATGTCATGTGAGGTGAGAAATCCAGAATAGGCAGGCAGCGCATACATGAATCTTGAAATAACAATCACTTGAAAAATGACATGAATGAAATTCTGCATTGAGCCCAATTCTTGCAGTTTCGGGGTTCAGTAGACTTAATTAAGTCATCAGCATATTTACAAAGGTGGTTGTCATCACATGAAGTGCAGAGAGCTGCAATGAATATAACGAACAGAACTGACTCCAGCCCAGATATCCTTACACAATACTTTGGGTAACTGGTAACCAGTTGGATAGTTTTCCGTCTAATTTAACAGCCTTGCTATCTATATGAGGGCTGATAAACGCAGTTGGCAGTAACGAAAAAGACAAAGGCCTACAATGAATTGGACGCGCATCACAGGCATTTGGAATAATGAACAGAATGTATGAAGAAGTAGAGAATTAACAAAGAAAACAAAGAAAAGGCGATTTTCATAATGGATCGGAATGTTGGACAATGCGAGAAAAATTAAGACGAGAGAAAAATTCTCACAGCAGAATTGAGCTGGCTGAGGAAGATCGCAGG
Source organism: Allolobophora icterica (assembly GCA_963556255.1). Lineage (NCBI taxonomy): Eukaryota > Metazoa > Annelida > Clitellata > Crassiclitellata > Lumbricidae > Allolobophora > Allolobophora icterica. The sequence continues at coordinate 14,403,885 of OY744612.1, forward strand.
GATTTCAAGACCGCAGAAAATAAGAACATACGAAAATCATTAGGTATCCAAACAACTCTGTTGACAAAGTCGCTCAACAAAGACTCCGATGGTTTGGACATGTAGAGAAAATGTCAGTTGACCGAATCGTATACGTATCTAGGCACTTTATGCGAAGGGAAAAGACAGTAAGACACAAAGGCAGACCAAGACTACGCTGGGTAGATAACATAAATGAGGACATAACATCACTTGGACTAATATTAAGGGGAAATAGACTTGACAAATGACCCACGTTGGAGATAATTTATTTGTACCCATCGCCGCCAAATGACAACGACAACGACGACGATGATGATCGTTGCTTCGATTTGTTGTTGTTGTTGTTTATTGCGTCCAAACAAAGTACAAGTCATAACAAAAACATATCAATCACTGCGCAACAGGAAGCCAGAAAAAAGCTAAAAGCTTATACCACTCTGACCCCTAGTACCTGATTCACATTTCATCGACGGTCTACGAAGTACGAACTACGGCACTCTAATCTCCATTATTTATTATTTATTATGATCAATTGATGTCATGTGTGTCATTATGACGTCGCAGAAGAAGTCATTATATTACAGTAAATTTTAATATTTTCTCCTCGTTTTAGTGCACAGTTCACAATCACATCATGGCCTGCTTAAATCAGTCGTTTAAGCAAACTTACATATTATATAGCCTACAAGTAAGTTCAATATTCATCTGAGTTTCACGACGTACCTGCTCTACTCGGTATTGTTCCATGTGCTAAACGGAATATTTTGACTCTGCTCCAAACATATTCGTTCACAATCCGATTAAGGATCTATGCATCTATGCGGTGTTTATTTCCGGTGAATGTATGTGTTTAAATATACTGAATTTTTCGCGTGTTAGTTTAGTTAGGAATTGTTGACGGCGTAAACTTTTCGATTAAGTGAAAGGATTTACAGCACTTTCTTAGTTCTTCGTGCTAGGCGATTTATATCTTTGACATTTTAGAAGCATTTAAAGAATTTTGTTGACTTCAGTTTGTTTTCAAGATGGCGGAGCCGCACACGGTGAGATTTCTCGGCCACGAGGATATAACGCTCGTGAAGTGGAAAGTAAAATCCGGATCGACAGTGAATCGTGATTCTTTGCTATGCAACTGCCAGGTAGTTTCTTCACGGAAAACGTTCAAACTTACGAGTGACTGCAGCGGAAGTGTAAACAAAACACTATTCAATGAAGGCGACACCATACATAATGGGTAAGTGTACAGGGTTGGTCAAAGCTGAATCGATATGTGTTTTTCCATGTTGATGTGTGTGTGTGTGTGTGTGTGTGTGTTCTGATGCACAAATGCATTGAGTTTGAGATTGTAATATACTTGTTTGCATAATTGCCTTGTTAGCTGCAGGCAGTGTGCTCTCTTATCTCAAGGAGTTGTGTATCTTGCTCATCCATTCCTGGTCGTAGCTTTCTTCGCTGTGCTGCACAGGGTGACCTGTTGTTCCCTTGGCCCGAACTTCCACTATGCAGCACGGAAGCTTTGCTGTGTGGTCAGTCCAACATTCTGGAATAGGTTGCTTAGTTTCTTATTGATCTTTTTTATATACCTTCATTCCAAAAGTGCTTGAAAACCATTTTGTTTTCTGTTGTTAAGTCTGTAATTACATGTGCAGTTACAATGGGCTTTTAACAAAAAGGTTCATTATTTGACAGATGTACTGTTAATTGTTTTAAATGTGTAAGCTTTATTTTGTGTTGTGTTCTTTAATTAGACTAGTAATTGCTGCAATATGTTTAAATTTTAGTGATGCAATTGCCTTGGTTACGCTCTGTACGCACCCAACTGTTTGGCGCAATATGTGCGCTGAGTGTGGAACCTATCTTAAGGGGTAAGTCAGCACTTTGTCTAGTTACGCTAGCATTGTTGTTACTTTAATGGGATTGAGTAACACATGATAATAACATTGAGCAATGTCTGTAGCGCTGGTGTATAAGTCACAAGGCTTTGAATGATGGAGCTCCAAAACAAGCTGTTAATTGATCAGTGCAATACCCGGACAGAAAGTCAGTCCTCAAAATGTTTATTACCAAATTCAGACATTAAATAATATTAATAAGAAGCACAGCATGTATGATCAGCTGGGATAGTCCTAATCAGTATGACCATGTACTGCAAATGCATAATTTGTCTGTTGTCATCTCCAAGCTCAATGCAACATGGTCCAGGAAAATCGGAATATGGTGTAAACCTTGGTTGGTTTGGTTTGAGTTCTACAGACTTGTGTGGGAGCCTGTTAATGGTGACTTTCCAGCCATACAAGTATCACTAGGTTGCAGGTGGACTTGTTCTTAACCCTTTAAATGCCATTTGCAAATCTGTGTGACAGTGATTACATTGTAGCACATACCTTAGGTGCATGCGTGCGACATTATAGGTGCCTTGACTTTTAAAGCTCTTGAAAATCGGTGATCTACAGATCTATATGCAAATAAGCTAACAGTAAATTAGTTTAATCAAGTACAGTTAGAGTCATGCTAGTGCTTTGTTGGAATTTTTAGCCTAGGACATTGCTGACATTTCAGCTCTACTTGTGAATCTTGTAATTGCAAATTTATACAAAAATGTTGCTAATTTAAGAGACTCCGCAGAGGCTGTTCCAACCTAACACAACGAAACCACGATCAAATAGGATGGTCTTCAAGCATTTGCAGAAAAGAGGCAAAGAAAGGCTGAGGTGTTCATGTCGCAGGTTGTTAGGCAACTTATTCCAGTTCGATGGGCTGACCACAGCAAAACTTCCGTGCTGGACCATGGAAATCCAGGCCATCGGAAAAACCTAGTAGCCTTGCAAAGCGGAGTGGAAAATCTGCGACTTGGGATGGAAGAGACTACGACGCTAAGGTCCTTGAGATAAAATTGAGCCAGACAATTATGTGTACGGATCAAGGTTTCAAACTCATGTACTTTTGCATAGGTAGCCAGTGCAGATCCTCCCACATGAACCTGGTTATATGACCAAATCTTGATATGTTGCCGATTAATGCAGGAATGGGTTATGCCTGAGTAAATGGAATTGCCATAGTCAACCCTGGAGTATTTGAATGCAATCACCAGGGTTGCTGCGGGTTGAGTTGCTAGCCAACGGCGTATGTAGTGCAAATCTGTATATAGGTGGTATATGCACATTCAACATACATTCTTCACATGCTCTGAGGTCAATCCCTGGTCTAACATTACCCTTGGGTCACACACATTAGTTGAGAAAGAACTTTACTAATAAATGTATTTGTTCCTAATTTATTTTATTAATTTTTTAACGTGTAATTACTTTGTTTTAGAAAGGAAACATGTTCAGCCTCCATAGCAATGGAGCATACCATTCCAGATCTGCTTATCAGTGAAACGGTAAATTTATTTGTTTTGTAGGTGCATGACCCTTGTCTGGTTTTGCACTTTGATTTGATTGCACTGTTAATTTACTGTTTTGATGTTACATGACTAAACAAATGCCAAGAAGAAGAGGAGAAGATTGTAAAAGTATACTAACTCTTGTCTAAAAATACACATGACATCTCAGGATGTTTCTTATAGTATGGTCTCAAATGGTCTATACCGCGAGAGGCGCTTTATAAATGCCCATATACAATACAATACAATAAGTAATCGGATGCAAAATGATGCATTTGTTTTTTCCTTTCTTTGAAAACAGGAAGCTCAGGTTCTTGGTAAAGAAGACGAGACTCGTTTGATAAAGAGCCGTCAGCTCGTTCTTCTGGTTGATCTCGATCAAACCCTGATTCACACGACGAATGACAACATACCTAATAACCTTAAGGTAAATTATCCACAATGATCGAGTGTGGTCCAGTGCATTCCTTTATGATCCAAGTATATATTTGAGTGCACCCACTCCCTTTCGATCAAGTATGTCTCTAATCCGCTTAGCTCTACGCTGATCCACTGCATTGTCATTTGGACCATAAATTTGGACCATAAATTTGGACCATAAATTTGTGCCAAGTTTCTCCTGTTCCAGATAATTTTTCTTTTACCTTGTAATTGAGTTTTAATGGTTGTGATAACATACATAAATTAAGCATTATTATAAGTATGTGCATATCTGACTATTTATGTAACACCTTTCTAAAACTCTGCAATTGATGTTGCATTATGTGTAATGTATCGGTGTCTGGTTCTTTGACACAGGACGTTTACCATTTCCAGTTGCCTCACGGTAGACCTCAGGACTTACGTTGGTATCACACGAAATTCCGGCCACGCACTGAAGAGTTTCTTGAGAAAATGTCAAAGCTGTTCGAGCTTCACATTTGTACGTTTGGCGTTCGATCGTATGCTCACATGATCGCTAGGTTTCTGGATCCAGACAGAAAATATTTTCAGCAGCGCATCTTGTCAAGAGACGAATGCTTCCACCCAACACTAAAGACGTCAAATCTAAAGTATGCTTCCATTAATTCGTGACAGAGTGATTGTTTATTCTTTAACACTTTAACGACAAGCATGTATTAAAATGTATGGAAAACTAATCCCTCTCGTCGTTAAAGGGTTAAATGAATTGTACTTGATGTGTTGGTAATTTGTATAGCATTGTACGTAACGAGCTAATTCTGGGGTGCTTGACAATGTCAGTGAGTGACAGAGAACTAGAATTGTAATTTCTTTGATTTGACTGTAAAGACAGAGTGAGGGGGAAACTTATGTATTCACAGCCCAATTGTTTACAAAGCACTGGTTTCACACCATGCATATCGCATGCTACAATTTTCAGTTCTCTCGAATAGAGTGAACAAGCATACAGTGAGGATGCAGTTACGTGCTACCGGTGTGTCCGTGATTCCACATCACACAAAGTGGCATCACATCCACTGAAGCTGTTAACACATTGTGTTACTTAATGCACAGTAAAATAAACTGCAGTTTAGCATGGAATTGCTAAATAACAGAAGTGGGTTTAATTAAATCACGTGAAAATGTGCTGTAAGGCTTATTTTCTTTTTGTTGCCATTATAATATGTTACCACGGTTAGTTGTGCTGTTTATTCAGATATTTTTAATTTATAGTCTTATCTCATATTGGTGGAGTCAAGCATCAGCAAAAAGTGTTGAGGATGTCATAGCCTGCAGGCTCTCTTGTCTGCTCTTGCCTTCATTATGCTGCATATATATTGCAGGTGTCTCAGATATTTCACTCATGTGGTGCTGCATGCATCTTCTCATACAAACTCATTAACCATGCTCTTTCAGCTGCATTAACTACTTGTGGAATTCAGAATAAGATTTAAGCTGGTCTGACTGACCTATAAAATCCTTACAGTGAGCACTCCTACTTACCTTCAACTACTGGTATCACCATACACAACATCTGTGATCTTCGGGTATGGGTCTTTGGGCTGTGCCACGATGCTCATGGGCTTTAGTGCATTCCATGTTGCTGCCCAGGGAATGGCACTGACTACCAATGTTTCTTTGATGTTCAAACTCTGGCTAAAGTTAGATATTATGCTAAATTTTATGTGACACTTTAACGACAAGTGTACTAAAAGCAACTGGGAAACCAATGCAGCTCGTCGTTATAGTGTTAACAAGGTTATCAGTTTTTAGTATTTTGCAGTTTTGGGTTTTAAAATGAGATCACACGTTACATGTTATATAGAGGAATGAAACGGTTAAGAGAATATATTCTAAGGTTGTTTCAGCATTATTCAATTTTTCACATGCTCTGATTTACACGTGGTTTTGATGGGCTTGTACCCTTACAACTTCGCATGAAGAGGTCCGCTCTGTAGTACTGCATAGCCGAAACCCGGAGCAGTAAACCGATTTTGCCAATTTTTTGACCATCCAGAATTATCAGATCCGGAATGTCTAACCCGCCAATTAATGAGTTTTTTTTTCCGTGGCTTTGCTATGGACTAATGACAATTTAAAAGCCACCCGCAGAGGGTGGTTGGCAGCCGCACCGCTTTAATTGCCAGCTATCCCAATACCAGGCAGTGCGTTGAATGCGTTGAGGCCGGCAGCCCGGCAACTGTTAGGCCTGTCAATCAGTGAAGAAATATATCGTGGTATAGGGGGTGAGGGCGACTGACTGATCTCCCATCCAACCCCTGTAGCTGATGCCAAGCCATTAGCCAGTGATGACTAACTTGGAATTAGGCCTTAATGGTGTATACTGTGAGTTATCCGGAATCGGCCAATAAACCAAAATCGGTTATGCGAGCGCTCCTGTGTAGACAGCCTTGAAGAGGCACTATATATATGTACCTTAATAATAATAATAATAATGATAATAATAATGCCCTACTCTGTAGTAGCAGTTTGCATCTATAGTATTCAGACTAGAGAGAGAAAGAAATAGTTACGTGAGTGAACAACCTCCTTGATTTCAGAGTGGAAGACAATCACACTTTGTAACTTCAATAGTTGTATTGATCCAGTTAACAGCTGGAACTGCACAAGTGTGGGATATAGAGAGTATGAAAGCAAGAAAAAGGAAGAAAGAGATTCCAAGAGGCACCACCAGATATATAAACATACGAATAATCCAACTTGTGTCTTTTGTTTTGTTTGATAGCTATTCTGATTGTTTGATATGCAATTGATTAAGATTTTAATCTCGTGCTTTTAGAGCGCTGTTTCCATGTGGTGACTCAATGGTCTGCATCATTGATGATCGCCAGGACGTCTGGAAAAATGCGCCAAATCTTGTGCATGTGAAGCCATATCACTTCTTCGATGGAACTGCCGACATCAACGCCCCTCCTGAGGCAGATAAAATGCTCCCAGATGCAACAACTGGAGAGTTTGCAGATGAGACTGCTGCGGCTCCAAAGGCTTCTCGAAGGCAAGCAAAAATCGTCAAAATTCGCAAAAAGAAGGCAGCAGCAGCAAATGGCAATAAAAGTAAGGTGGAATCTAAAACGAAGGAGAAACGTGAGGAGATTGAAGAAAATACCGAGAAACAAGTCAACGATTTGACCAGCCGATCCAGTGCAGGACTGGATGAAGATGTTATAAATGGAAAGCAAAGCAGCGAATCCACAGAAATCAAAGAAGCAAGCGATGTCACAGCGATCTGTGAGAAATCATCAGATGCTGAACCTGAAAACCACGGTGATGAAGATGTCACAAAAGGAGAATTATCTTTAAAGACAGAAGCTGAACCATCAGAGATACTAGTGGAAAAAGTGTCCGAAGTGGGTTTGGAAGCAGATGAAGAAGAGGAAGTGGAGTACATTGAGTGGGAGGATACTGATGACTATTTGATCTACCTGGAAGATATTCTCCAACGAATCCATGGCGCTTTTTACGAGATGCATGATGAGCTGAAGAACAACAACAAGGCTCCTGTCCCAGACCTAAAGAAAATTGTCCCTTACGTTCGAAAGAAGGTTCTACGTGGTGCAAATATCCTATTCAGTGGAGTCTTTCCAACGAACCAAGCGCCAGAGAATGCCTTTGCTTACCAGCTGGCTCTTTCCCTCGGTGCCACTGTTCACCTGAATTTCATAGCGCCTTCTTCCAACGCCACTTCTAAGAATGTTGGTGCAACAACTCACTTGGTTGCAGCAAAGCTTGGGACTGAGAAAGTGCGTATGGTTAGCAAATTCAAAGATGTTAAGCTTGTAAACCCAAACTGGCTGTGGACGTGCGGTGATCGTTGGGAATGGGTGGATGAACGGCTCTACCCGCTTACCGAAGAAACGTCTCGGTATTTTTTAATGCGGGACAGCCCCGACCCAAATACAGGTCAAAGGTCAAGTGTGGCATCATTTGCAACACCCACCGATAATTCAGCAGAAAGTGTTGAAAAGAACAGCACTGAAGTGAATGAAAATGCAGGTAACCTTGGAATGTCGTCGAGCACGTACGCGGATATGCTGCAAGATTTTGAAAATAATTTCACAGAGAATGATGATGACGAGAATGATGATGAAGAGGATGATGTGAAAAATGATAAAGTTGAATGTGAATCGGAGAGCGAATCAGTAAAACAGGAAGAGAAGCTTCGCCAGAAAGTTCTACGGAAACGAAAACGCGATGAAAGCAGCTCCGAGGGCGAAAGCCTTAGTGGCGATTATCCAAAAGGATGGAAAAACGAGCAGAGTGAAAAGAAACAAAAGATGGATGACTTGGACGAAGACGATGAGGATATGGAGGATTCAGACGAAGAGGTTTTGGGCATAGGCAGCAACAACAAAGTTGGAGAGGAGCAGTTGTCTTCAAGTGATGACGACAGTAACTTTGGCGAATCAAACTCAGAAGTTGACGAAATGGCGGAGTTTATTGAAAGAGAATACTTATCCTAGTATGTTCTGTGTTGACCGAGTTTTAGGTCAGTTCAGGTTGGGACCAGAAATCTGTGCTTTTCTCACAAGACGTTTTTGTTGACGGCAGTTCTTGTTAATAAAAACCCAAACAGTCGATTGTATGATACGTGATTGGTGTAAAAACCAACTCCGTGTTATACTGTCATGATTTGAAACTGAGTGTATCCTTATGTGCCTACCGAACAGGCCTATGGGGAATATTTTTTGGAGGATTTCAGCTAGTTGGTAATGTAATGTGTTTGTATGTACAGTACATGTACTGTATGTATGCATGCATCTAGACATGTAAGTGACGATTACATTACTTGGTTGGACTTTGGCCATACGAATTCTGTGAATTTCACTTTGTTTAGTATTGCACAGTTCAACGGTTTAACTACTCGTACACCCTATGAACAGTTTGTTTCTCGTTTGCTGTTAAATTTTTCCTGTTAATAAATCTCTGATAGTCTCGATCTCGGCTCTTAGCAGTTTCTTTTTTGCCCTAGTTAATGTAGAGGTCTAATCTGCCGGAAAAAATACGCTGAATGTCCTCGAGACATTCACTTGACCTTTACCAGATGAAATTTTACGGCGTTTCCATTTTTAAAACCACATTGAGTCTGTATGTTTCTAACATTCGTATGCAGAATCGGATAGCTGCGTATTCATGCGTTTAACTATTTTTAGTAGTGTCGTCTGAACATTTTAATTCTACGTAGGGCCATTAAATTGGGAAATGAGGTCGTCCTCGATAAGGTTCACAACATAGATGATGCATTTCGTAATGATTCAACGCTAGTTAAACGAGTCTTGTTGCATAGTGTCATCTGGTAGTTGATAGAGTACGCCAACAAGGAACAATTAAAATGTTAATTTACATTATGAGACATATAAAATTTGACACACTAGAACAAACCACTAAGAGCAGATACACGATTTTAGTATCAGTTTAATTTAGATATCCTGTTCTAAAGCTTGCTAAAATTCTTACACCTATTGATGGCGATCTTTCAATGGTAGCTAGACTCTTGATTTGTAATCTCTGTTAGCAATATGTAGTTTGGGATCATATAAGCTTGCTGGATCGTTGTCGAAAAACACGAGAAAGTCTCACCGCACAGGTTTGTCATTTCGCAAGAATCCCGCTAAAACAATTGCAACTTTGCAAACTAGAAATTTAACTCAGCCGTGGGCGTTCATTTTCGGGCATTGACATTTGATGTAGTTGTAGTTAGTAATATAACCACAGGTTAAACTTTGTCCCTGGCACAAGTTTTGTGCGGCTGATAGTTAAACATTACAATGCTGGTAAATCCAGGGTCATTCGTATGAACGACAGAAAAGCAAAAAGGGCTATGCTTATTAGGCTGGAATAAACTATTTGCATCATTCTTTGTGAAAAGTTTTCTGGTTGGTTGAGCTATAACGTGCGAGCGCGTGGGTGCATGTTCGAGCCTCCTTTGAGACGGTAACCGTGCTAGGATCTTAACCCAGTCCTTAAATCGGAATACATAGCATTCTCAACAAATAACGAGTCAATAGAAGGGGCTACATAGATGCAAAGGACATCATATATGAAACCGTGTAATCCGAAACAACGGCTTCTTCTGATCGGCATACATGTAAGCAGTATGGTCACACCAAACTGAAAGAAACAAGAGTGTAACAAGCAACGGAAAGACTGTCGTTAAGTAAGTAATTGACAGGACCATAAAAACTTCGCCAGGAAGTCGTATTATATCCAGTAGATGCAGTGCTTTTTCCAGTCTGGAAAGAAGCAATCTAGAACAGCGGTTCTCAACCTGTGGTCCGCGGACCACTGGTGGTCCGCGGCAATCTGTCTGGCGGTCCACGAGCAAGGCCTACTGTCAACCCAATCCTTCCGTTGACAATCCTTCTGATTAAATCCTTGTTCTCTTCGTACTTAACGCCTATTTAACGTTCACCTTTTGAACACTAATTCTACGTATAAGTATAACCTGAATTAATCAGCAACACAGTTTAATATCTTTTCAGTTTAATAAGAAACAAACAGACAGAACTCAATTCGATTACAACTCAACTAGTCAGCCACACTACTACAGCGAACACACTCGAATTCAAACTTCTCTAGTCAGCATAATTCTTCGCGCCGCTTGACACACCTGTCTTCTGTGCGCCTAAGCGAACACTAATAATATACATATAGCGCGCCGCTGCCGAGATTGGCCGGCCGCGCGTGTCACTAAAACTATACGTTATACATCTATCATATATACATATACACGTGAAACTAAAGTAAGCGCACTAAATATATACGCTAAATATCTCGCACTGCAAGACTGTACACAAAACTCAGTTCACATTACCTCCTTCCTTTTTCTGGAATTGAGCAAATTAAATTTCAAAATTTGCGAAATTACCAAAATACATGAAATATATATATATCTAACTAAATAATGAACAGTCTTACGATTACTTACAACCTTGACAAACAATCAGCAATAACATTCAATCTGCCCTTCTTGTACTTCACCTCAACATCAAAAGTTTGTAAGGCTAACGCCCAACGCACAAGTTTAGCAGACTTAGACATTGACTCAGTCAAGTATGTAAGAGGATTGTGATCAGTAAAAATGAAAATTTTCGATCCAATTATAATTTCTTTTAACTTGTTTAGAGCCCAAACAATAGCATAGGCTTCCTTTTCCACAGTAGCCCATCTCTTCTGGGTATCAGTTAATTTCTGACTGATAAATGACACAGGGCGTTCTATTCCCTTGTCGTCCATCTGTGTTAAAACAGCACCGACTGCAAAGTCACTACTATCGCAGTACAAATTGAATGGTTTTCCCACTTCAAAAACATATAACACTACTTTGGATCGCACAGCCTCTTTAAGTAAATCAAATGCTTGCTGATGTTCAACAGTCCAATCAATCTTATCAGAAACACGTTTACTAGTTAAATCAGATAAAGGTTTCGCAATCTGTGCAAAGTCCTTAATAAACTGTCTGTAATAATTAAAAAATCCAAGCAGTTGCTTAACTTGCTTCTTAGTTTCTGGGATCTTCAAATTACTCAAACTTTCAATTCTGTCTGGATTCATCTTTATCTTACCAGACCCAACCACATGACCGATAAACCTTACTTCAGACTTACCAAATATGCATTTTTTCAAATTTAAGGTAACGTTATGCAATCTCATTTGCATCAAAAATGCATCTAGATGCTGCAAGTGAACTTTCCAACTGTCAGAATGCACAGCAATGTCATCAACATACGGTTCTGCAAAGTCACTTATAGGCTGTAAAACTAAATTTATCGCCTTAACAAAAGTTCGGCCTGAATTTATCATTCCAAAAGGAACACGAGTAAATTCATACAGTCCATTATGTGTTACAAAAGCTGTCTTCCATTGATCAGATTGTTTTACAGGACAAGTCCAATAAGCACTTCGACAGTCCAAAATAGAAATCACATTAGACTTTCCAACTTTGTTCAAAACGTCTCTGACAATCGGCATCGGATATTTACAATCCACTGTGAATGAGTTAATGTATCTGTAGTCACAGGCAAGTCTTAAAGATCCGTCTTTCTTTTTAACAATAACCAAAGGGCTTGCCATTCTGCTCGATGATGGTTTAATAATGTTTGTTTTTAACATTTCTTTGATCTGACGTTCCACTTCTGCTCGAAAAATCAAAGGAATTCGGTATGCTGCAAATTCCTTTTCACGAAATCCTGGTTTTAGTTCAATTTCGTGTTCGACCAATGTACATAATCCGGGTTTTTCTGAAAATCTGTCACAGTATTTGTTCAAGACTTTCAACAACTGTTCTTGCTGAGTTACTGTTAAATGGCTAATTTGTTCAGGATCGAGGTTAAGTGAATTCTTGTCATCTTGAATCTCATTCCTCATTGGTAATTCAACCACTGAACCAAAATCTTCATCTTCTTCAACAATTAGACCACAACTTAATGCTCGAGTAACATATTTTCTGATCTTGTTGGCGTGAATTATTTTTCGACCATTTTCACCCATATCGACTAAATAAGAGTACTTTGATCTTCGATGTATGATCGTACATGGACCATGCCATCGAGAAATAAGTTTGTTTGTTGACGTTGGATACAAAACTATGACTTTCTCACCAGCTTCAAATTCTTTGTGCTTTGCTCTCTTGTTATACTGATTCGTGTATTGTAATTGCTTTTCTCTAGAGTAAGATTCTGCAAACAATAATGCTTTCTCCATATTTTCTTTGAGTTCTTTTAAATACTTTTCTGGTTTAACTCCAACATGAGGTGGTAAGTTTATTTCTCTAGTCCAACTCTCTTTTAATATTGCCAATGGTCCTCTCGGAATTTTCCCATAGACAAGCATATATGGTGATACTCCAGTAGTTGCATTCGGCACTTCTCGTAATGCCCACACTGTGAAAGGAATTATCTTGTGCCATTTCCTCGGGTTGTCTATTATCACATGATGGATCATCTTTTTAAATGTCTGATTCCATCTTTCTACTAATCCAGCAGCCTCTGGGTGTCCTGGTGTGTCGAATCTTGGACTACAGCCCATTAAATTGAGAAATTCTCTTGTCAAACTGGCTGTGAAGTTCGTTCCTTGGTCACTTGTAATCACTGACGGTACACCAACGTTCATGAACAGTTCCGTCAACGCTTCACACACAGCCTTCGCTGTCAGCGATTTCAATAAAAAGATTGTAGGCCATCTGGTGCACGAGTCCACAATGCATAAACAATACTTGTGACCTGCAGCAGATACCGGATCGATCGGGCCAACGAGGTCCATCGTCATTCTCTTGAAGGCGACCTCTTCTCTTGAGACCGGAGTGATAGGTACTCTATCCATCACCAGACTCCTTGCCTTTAGTTGACACTTCTCGCAAGACTTACAAAATTTCACAATATCTCTTCTCATCTTTGGCCATACAAAAGATAATTTTATTCGTTCTCTTGTTTTCTCTTCTCCTAGATGTCCTCCAAATACCGATTCATGCGCCAATTCCATCACTTTTATTCGTCTCTCTTTTGGTAACACTAGTTGATATATCGTCTGGTCTAATATCTGATATTTCTTATGCAATAAACCGTTGATCACACAGAATTCAGATTCTTTCTCTTGTGCTAACTTCCACCACGGCTTCAACGATTCATCCTTTCTCTGTTGCTCTTCGAACTTCTTCGAATCGGCAATCTGCACCTTTTGTTCTTCATCCATCTCTTCATCTCTATACAAGTCTCCTATCCCCACATCACATTCACTGTCTTCTTCAGTTTCATTTAATGTGCCATTCTCGCATGCAGCCATCTCTTGCTCGTTCATCTCTGCTATTACACCATCTCGCGATAAGCTTCGTTGCTCATTACTTTCGTTTTCCTCATCACTTGAACTTTCAGTTTCACTCTTCTCATCAACATCTACCATTTCCTGTTTCCGACTCTGCGCTCTCGTCATTACATTTGCTTGTACACTCACATCTCCTTGTATCGTTTTAACTTTCATCTGTGGTACGGCTTTTAATTCGGCAATTATCTCTGGATACAACAAGAATCTTTCTGTACTGCCCATCTTTGCAATACTAGCACACATCAAAGTGACATAAGGTGTAAGTGAACACTGGATTTTACGCGGAAATCCCTCTTCTTCCACGTCACTACCACACAGTCTAACATCGACTTTCACTAACTTCGCAGGAATGGCATCTCCTGCCACACATTGCAAATTCACTTTTCCAATTTGTTCCACCTTCATGCCTTCCAGTAATTCTTCACTAATCACCGGAATTTCTGCTCCCGAGTCGCTCAGTGCTTTGACTTTCACTGGCTCTTTACCGTCTACTGCACGAATTTCAACCTCGACATATTGCAAGAACGATTTCTTCAATATTCGATTGTCATCTTTTCCTATGACCTCTCTCTGAATTTCAGCATCCAATAGAATTTCTTTTTGAATACCACATTTCATTACTGACTTTACTTCAGTCTCTTGGTTTTCTTGACTCGCGGTTTGATTATCTGTATCACTAACCACTTGAATCAAATTCACCCTTGTGTGTTCTTGATTTCTGCTAGAACTAGCTGCTGCCACTGGAACTGGACAAAATTTAACCAAATGTTTGTCTGAACCACAGTTGTGACAACGCTTCACCACTGTATGGTATGGTTGTGAAATACCTCGTTGTTCATTTCCTTCATATTTCTTATACTGCGTAAACGATGTGTTGCCTTCCCTCTTGGCAAACGGCGCTGACGATTTGTTAAATCCCTGACGACCAAACGTCACTTCTCTGGTCTCATTGGGTACAGGGACACTAGCCTTGACTTCTTTACCTTTGAACTGATTCCCTGTTCCTGGATTACTTTTCCACTTTCCACTCTGGCTTTGGTTTACGGAACGTTGAGAAGGATAACTGTTTATATTTGGGAACGCAAACCCAATTCGATTGTTTACATGAATGTCTGCTAAGTCTGCCACTGCACTAGCTTGAAGACAGTCAGTTCCTTCCTTCGACAATACAAACTGTAGTGGACCTGGCGGTAAACATTCTTTCAGCTTATCCGCTACCAGCAAATCAAAGAGCGTATCATACTCTCTGTTCACGTTTCGACTTCTCACGTAATAGTTTAGCAAGTTCTTCAGTCTTGCCGTAAACATCGTATAAGTCTCTTCTGTTGTCTTCTTAGCATCCACAAATCTGGCTCTGTATTCTCTCGAAGTCAACTTAAATTCTTTTAATAAGTGCTGCTTGACTCTATCATAATTGTCTAGATCATCGTATGACAATCTATTCAGAACGGTTCGAGCTTTCGGCGTCATCAATGGTAGTAATAATTTAACCCAAAACGGCTTTTCCACAGCAAAACTGCGAAACGCGTTCTCGACTGTTTCAAAATATAATGGCACCTCCATCATATCAGTTGGCATTTGAGGCAATACATGCTTCATTGCATCACCTATTTTCTTAATTTTTGACACCAAAGTTTCACTTTCTTGCTGCTTCCTTCTTTCTGCTTCCCGTTCTTCTCTCATTTGCGTTTCTTTCAATGTCAATTTTGATTTCTCCAGTTTCAGACGTTCCTGTCTTTCTGTCTCTGCCTTTTCCAAACTTTCTTTCTGAAATTTGAGTTCTTCTTGTCTGATCTGTTCGGCGCGTTCTAATTCTAACGTTCGCGCTTTTTCTTTTTCTTCTTCACGCATTCTCTTTGCTTCAATCTGTTGCTGACGAACCTCTTCATCACTTTTTCTAGCTCTTTCAAATTCAATCATCTGCTCTAGTCTTCTTCTTTCAGCATCTTCTCTATCTCGTTTCAACTGTTCTAATTGAATCTCAAACTGATGCTTTTGCAATTCCAGTTCTGCCTTACGCACTTGTTCTGCTTTATCTTCTCTCTCTCTCTGCAGGCGCAATTCTTCTTGCCTTGCAATTTCCGCTTTCTCTTCTTTCTCTCGCTGCAAGCGCAATTCTTCTTGCCTTACAAGTTCCGCTTTCTCTTCTTTCTCTCTTTGCAAGCGCAATTCTTTCTCTTCTTTCTCTCTCTGAAGACGTAATTCTTCCTGTCTTAGCTCTTTCTCTTCTTGTCTCCGTTTATCTTCTCTTTCTTTCTCTTCTTGTCTCCGTTTCTCCTCCCTATCTTCTTTCATCATCATCCACTGCATCAACATCTCCATAGACATAGGCGCAGGAGGTTTTTCAATAGCCTTTTCGACGGCACCGCCAACGGCACCTTCTTCTTCGACTTCTTCTTTAACCCACACATCGGCGAGTTCCTGCATCATGTCACCACGTGACATACCTTCTAATTGTTCTTCTTTAAAACCGGCTTTCAACAAACGCTGTTTTAACCTTTCCGTAGACATCTTCTTAATATCTGCTTGTCTTTCAGCACTTAGTTTCTCCATCTTACTTGTTTACTTTGGTGATTTCTCTTTTCAAAGAAGTCACGGTTTTTCTTGTTGTGTGAATCGATAAACAAACGGGATTTCTTTTATATTTGTTCGTGGAAAACAACGAAATTTTTATACCGTTTTCTCGTGTTCCACCGTCGTTGATATCGTAAACTCGTCACACAGCAACAACGCGTAGATTCTTCTAACACCGTCGTAGATTCTTCTATCCGCCGAAGGAGGTGATAACGTGAATTTTTATCCACTGTGAGTTTATATCCACCGTGAGTATTTATTCCACCGTGAGTATTTATTCCACCGTGAGTATTTATCCACCGTGAGTTCTTATCCACACCGACGCTATTCCACCGTGAGTTTTTATCCACACCGACGCTGCCACCAATAATGTCAACCCAATCCTTCCGTTGACAATCCTTCTGATTAAATCCTTGTTCTCTTCGTACTTAACGCCTATTTAACGTTCACCTTTTGAACACTAATTCTACGTATAAGTATAACCTGAATTAATCAGCAACACAGTTTAATATCTTTTCAGTTTAATAAGAAACAAACAGACAGAACTCAATTCGATTACAACTCAACTAGTCAGCCACACTACTACAGCGAACACACTCGAATTCAAACTTCTCTAGTCAGCATAATTCTTCGCGCCGCTTGACACACCTGTCTTCTGTGCGCCTAAGCGAACACTAATAATATACATATAGCGCGCCGCTGCCGAGATTGGCCGGCCGCGCGTGTCACTAAAACTATACGTTATACATCTATCATATATACATATACACGTGAAACTAAAGTAAGCGCACTAAATATATACGCTAAATATCTCGCACTGCAAGACTGTACACAAAACTCAGTTCACACCTACAATTTATATTTTTACAATTTAAAACATGCAAACAAATTTTGTAAAAAAAATTTACTTTTTGTTTTATTTCAATTGCCAGAATCGGCTAGATAGCAACAGGAAACTAATAATCCATGCATTTATGGCAAAAAATTTCTTTTGTATTAATTTGGTTTTTGGCACAATTTTTAGTGGTGGTCCGCGACACAAAATTTTTAAGTGGTCCTTGAATCTCAAAAGGTTGAGAAAAACTAATAATCCATGCATTTATGGCAAAAAATTTCTTTTGTATTAATTTGGTTTTTGGCACAATTTTTAGTGGTGGTCCGCGACCGAGACACAAAATTTTTAAGTGGTCCTTGAATCTCAAAAGGTTGAGAACCGCTGATCTAGAAGGCATCATTTTCATGCATTTTTTGCTGTTGTGTGTCAACACAACTCCATAGATCAGAATCAACACCATACACAGAAAATGTTGAGAACATATTGATAAATGCCAAAAGCGAATTGACACCAGTCAAAATTTGTTAAGAATGTTTGTGTGGCAAAATGCCTTTCGTAATAACTTTTTCTCAAACATTCTTGTACACATGATGAAAACATTTTGTAATTTATCGGTACCAATAAAAGTATTTTGAAACTTCATGTTACTCTGACACTCGCTGATTAATTATTTACAATAGTCCGGTTGCCTGCAGTCTACATGGCCATAATCTTTATTTGAGTAGGGCGATCAGAAGCGGCTGTTTCTTTAATTTATCTGAAGCTGTCTAGGCGTTAGGTAGGTATGTAGACGCTGAATGTAGGTCCTTTTGTTACCTCATGAAACCTCTGCCTATGCCAGCTTAAACGGTGCCGACTTGTAGGTTTGCTGTTTGCTGCCTTTAGTTTAGAGTAGTGCAAATGCTGTAGTGTCCTAAATCCTAGAACCAGTTGGTAGTACAGTGATACCCATTAACACTTTAATGACGAGCTGCATTGGTCACTTTTCATACACTCTCATTGGCATTTTATTCCCCCGGGGCTTCTGTGCTGAAAGCGCCTCTGATTAGTTACTCTGCGAGAGGCGCTTTATAAATTTCTAGATACAATACAATACAATACTCTCATCATTAAAGTGTTAAAAGAGATGACAGATTGGCAAAGCAATCAATCACTATTTGTTACTGTTTAGTGTTTTGTTCACCTGTAACAGAACTGGGGTATGCCTTGTGTGTTATGAAATAGTGCTATAGAAGTTTCCAGATTAGATTATTCATATCGGTTTTAAATCTTAAGCTTCTCTTTTCACCCATTTTCTGCAGTGAGTGTGTGTTTCTGAATAAAAGACTATTGGTGTTTTTTCTAGCTTGTATTTCTTGACCTTTCTGGCCCAAGACACCAAACATGAAGTTCTGGCGAGAAGCAGCCACCCTCATCCTTGCAATGCGGCCATCACAGGTGCAAAGTACTATTGGTGCTGCTTCTGCTCTCGGCGCCTCAAAACTTCGGGATGCGGAACAGAAGCCAAGTTCTAGCTACAAAGAAGACTACCAGATCCTGATGATGAAACGATCTCAGTCGAGCACCTTCATGTCATCCAAGTCTGTGTTCCCCGGTGGCGTCCTACAGAAGGTCGACCACTCAAAGGGCTGGACTGACCTGTTCACGAAGATTACATCACAGTCGCTCGATGAATTCTCTAACATGTTCCACACTAACAACCTACGTCCCCCTATCATCTCTGGTACGCGTCCATGGGATGTCGTAGCTGATGTTGCCTTCCGAATCTGTGCTATCCGTGAGATGTTTGAGGAGTGCGGTTTGCTTCTTGTCACTCGACAAGTTCCTAGTCTCCCACCAAAGGGTGCGATTCTGACTGGCTGCCAAACGTGGGAGAACTCGACCGTGCAAGACGCCGATCCCGGATTTCTGAAAATGTGGCGAGAAAGCGTCCACGAAAACTCGACAGAGTTCCTCCGTCTTTGTCACGAGCTGGAGGCATTTCCAAACGTCTGGGCCCTGGAGAACTGGAGAAACTGGTTGACCCCAGTTTTCGAGAAGGTCGAATCGGCTTCGAACAAACCGAATCGATTTGATACGCTCTTCTACATGTGCTGTTTTGACTGTGAGAAATTGCCATTGGCTGCAGCCGATGACAGAGAAGTAACAACTCTGGAGGTTATTATATAAGCAAATCAAAATCTAGCTGAATATGCCCAAGATTAGGTAGGAGGTAGGCTATATTTGTTTATTAAGCAAACTCTCTTTTACTTAACTAAATGCAAGTTGACTAGGTTCACTTGGTAAGGTAAGTTGAGGTGACATCTTGAAGGTATTTTATTGAAATCAGATCCAGTGTGAATAGCTTCCATCAAGTCATGAAAGGTGAACTACCCGCTAATTTTGAAATTAACTCTGGAAGTTGTTCTTATAAAATCCAAGTTGAAAGTTGTGGCTGATTTATTGCAAGGAGCAGTTTTTGGATTACAACCTTTGGGGTGGCATTATAAGATGAGCGTTCTACCAATAAACTTTTATGATTAATAGTCATTAATTTAATTAAGATTGGTTTAGAAAGTCAGAGAAGGCATTGTTGCATTTCTGAGATTGTTTTTCACAGTGGAGAAGTCCGACGGAACACCTTCGGCTCCTAGAGAATGTGAACGAGAAGCGATCGATGGCTCCTCCACAGCTCTATGAATTGGAACGGATGAAGCTGTTTCCAACGCTGAACCAGCTGCACCATTACGCCCGAGTGCACGGCCAAGAGGTGATGTCCTGCTGGATGCCAGTTATGAAGATGTGCACTGATGCGTTCATCATTATTCTTCCAGGTGAGCATAGGTATCATCCAGGTGAGCATAGGTATCTTCCAGGTGAGCATAGGTATCTTTCAGGTGAGCATAGATATCTTCCAGACGAACATAGGTAGGCTATCTTGGGCACACCTGGTTATCATATATTGCAGTATGATATGGCTAGGTAAAATACTTGCTTGTTTATTCTATATCTTTCTTCTGTGCCTCTCTGTATACCTGTCTGTTCGTAAGTCTGTCCTTTTATAGTCCCGTATTTTCATTGCATTTATAAAAAGGCAGCGTTAGGTAAGAAGAGGACAGCCCTTAAGCTAGCCTGAGAGGCAGCCATGGGAATGAAGTGACTTCATTTTTC
Source organism: Allolobophora icterica (assembly GCA_963556255.1). Lineage (NCBI taxonomy): Eukaryota > Metazoa > Annelida > Clitellata > Crassiclitellata > Lumbricidae > Allolobophora > Allolobophora icterica. The sequence goes on from OY744612.1 coordinate 14,424,128, forward strand.
TTAGCCTCTGCATATGAGAGTGAGTCCTCTTCCTTGACATCTGATCTTCCCAGACAGTGTATGGTCAGTGTGCTCCTTATAGCTGAGTTGGCTGGGGGTGCAGATGGAGCAGAAATCTCTTAACAAATTTCTGGCCTGGCAGTGAGTTTTGAACCCGACCTCTAGGTTGACATTCCAGCAAGCTGTCCACTAGACTTATCGTGCAAACTTATAGGGTTAGGCAAGTGCACACAACTACTGGGCATCGAATTCCAAAGCTTTGGATACTGGTTCTCTGTCTTTCTTTCTTACTGCCTTTTATGCCTGTCCCATTACTTTGTAGATAGCAGCAGATTTTTTAAAACATCTGTTACATAAAATGTCAACAAAAGGCCTCGGAAGCCTAACGACGACTTCGACATCCACACGACAAACTTCGAATGGACTGCATGGCTTAAAAACTATTTTTAATTTTGTTGACACTCGAATTTAACACTGTTGTTGACACTCTTGAATTTGAAATTAAATATTTGGGTACAGTGTGTAACCTGAAAGTACCAGTCGGTGAGAATATTCTCACTTATCTAGATCAGTTAAATAGTTATGTGTGCAGCGCCTTTATGAGTTATGTAAAACATGCTACATGTATATTAAATGTCTTCATGCATACTCATTCATTTAGAGAATTTATATAGCACCTCTGCAGGATAACTAAGCAGAAAAGCTCCCAGTCCAACCCTGGTGGAAAAGAAGTTTTAAAGTGTTTGTGGAAAGTGTATATATATATATACTGTATATACATACATACATAATGGTAGTTGCAAATTTTTATAGCTCCATTTCAAGAGAGACTCATCAGAGGTGCATAATCGTCAGGCCTGGTTCGTCCATTAGCCGCCTGGGGCCGCCAATTTTCCATTTTTCCAAAAGAAACATCAAAAAATAATTTCTGGAAATTCATAAACGAAAAAACCTTGGATTATTTTAAAATTACTATTCGCTAATCGCAGGTGTAACCGTGAATTCCTAAAAAGGTCACCACATTTGTCTGACGAATTCCTAAAAAAGGTCATCAACTTTTTTTGTAATATGAAATTCCCAAAAAGATGGATGAAATTACCATGTCGAAATTCCAATTTTTTTGGTGACCATCCTTCGGACGGTTTGCCTAGGGCCGCCAAATGTCTTGAGCCGGGCCTGATAATCATGTGTTAGCCCAAGATTCAAATCTTTGAAATAAGGTGTCACAAGACAATAATTGTGTTCTTTGCTACAGGAGATCATCTTTATCCAGCGGAACCTGACTTTGAAGGAATGAAAGAGGTGAAAGCGAGTGAGTCGATGATTCCTCTCACTCAGCTGATGGCCCAGGAAGAACACAAGAACTTGCATCGCATCATTTTCAAGGACCAGACGTTTCGAAACGGCCGCGTGATTCGCAACATAGCCACATCGCTTCAGTAGCCAGACTTATTAGATCGGCATCAGTTGGTTTATGTTTCTTTATGCACTAAGAAGAGTTTTCTGATGACCCGAAAGTTTGAGCATCTTTGGACGTTTCACTGTTCATAAAAACGATTTCGCTGCTTGCAGATGTTTGGTGCTGCTTTTTCCATGGCAGAGATTTCAGTATTTTCAGCTGTTTAATGCTGTGCAGTAACTCTGCTGAAGTAAGATTTTAATTTTTCTTGATGTAAAATTATTCAAAATCATGATTGTAAGTAAAGTAGGTTATTGGATAACCTAAAGAGTATGGTTTCAAGACCATGAGCAAACCTTCTGTCTCACGTGCTCAGCTTCTTGAAAACTGTGTAGTCCTAGAAAATTGACCCTTAGGAGTGGTAATTGAGTATCCTTTTACAAGAACTACGATGTTTGTGAAAACTGACTATGAACTGGTTTGATTTTTAGGAATATTAATCATTTTTTGAATACTAATAAAGTGTTCTCTGATCTTTAATGAATAGTAATTGAGTTTTTGCAGTGATTAGCTTATCTTTGTGCTGTAGGTGATTGTTTAAAAGAAATGCCAGTACTTAGACAAACTGGATAGTACAGGGTACTGTAACTTAACCAAATGTGAGTCTGTTGTTTGAGGGATAAAGAAACTTTATATGCTTATTGTTATTTTCTTATTTTGTAAAATTTTGACTAATGTTGATTCCAGTTAACAGAGTAAGGTTGGGCAGATCTAGAATGATGTACATCCCCACAGACTTTGTAGACTGTTTTATTATGAGGTCCATGCTAACACGGACATCTGCAGGAATTTGGGGGGGGCGGATTTTTTGGGGGGCAAAATGACGTTTTTGCATAGGAAAAAAATGTGCATTGAAGAAATTTAAAAATAAATAATGATCAAGGACTTTACCTAAATAAAGTGTTTTTTTCACATTGAAAATCGTGTTGGAACTGTTGTAATAATCATAATAATGAACAGATTTTATTTCTTTTTAATATTTGCAAAATCCGGGGGGAATTTTGGACACCCAGCTTGCTAAGGCTTTACCAGACTGGCATCATTTTCCACCTAAATTTAAATCCTGAATTTGTACTGCTCTAATCTTAACTTGCTCTTCCCTCATTACCTCAGCAACAATTAGTTCATCGATTTATTTTACAAATTCATGACATCACAATCAAAATAACAAGATTTAGGCAATATAAAAGCGAGATTCCAAGTTTGTTCATTAAATTATAGCACATTGCATGTACTGAAAGTTTATCAAAACCAAACAGACCTATAAAGGTTTGTTCTAGAAATTTCCTACATTAATAATGAAAGCAATTTTTAAGAAAATCTTAACCAAAAGTACTGTTGACGAAATATTTCTGGAATTCACTGTTTAAAATTAAACCAAAATTGTGCTGAAACCATTTGAACAATGATTTACACATATACAATTCAAACATTATAATACGTAATTCCAAATACATCTCTTTGAATGCATGCTGCTCTAATTGTGCTGAACTAAAAAGCTTCAACTGAAAGTCAACTCAATTTATTTATTTATTTCGGATATTTCAATAGCGCCTCCTCAAGTCTACTACTACTCAGAGGCGCTCCCGACTACAGCATTGATACTGTGTCAGAGTTTTCACGCCGAAGCGCCACGAGCAAGCGTGAGTGAAGGACTTGCCCAAGGTCCGTACGCATCGGCTAGAGTGGGATTCGAACCTGCAACCCTCAGGTCACAAGGCGCCGAACTTACCACTGAGCCACCACACCTCACAATATCGGACCTCCCTTTTTAAATGATATACCATAATATCGGACGTCCCTTTTTAAATGATATTATACCATAAGTTCAAATAATTACACAGTTCTATGTATTCAACTCAGTTAAATGAGTTCATTGTTAGATTAAAGCCAAGCAAGTGCATAAAAGACCTTTAAATATGATAAACAAGTACAAATGGTGTTGTGAACATAGGCATCAAATCACTAGTAGTAACTCCAATTTGTATAGTGCCACTACACAGAAGGCATACATCAGTGATGCTAAGAAATTATGCATCAAGGAATTGCTTTACTCGGCTGAGGCTACAACCTGCTGTCTGCTTATAAGTGCAAATCTAATAACCATTAGGTACCAGTATTGTAAAGTACTCGATAATTTATATAGCACCAATTCAGGAAAGCTTTGTTGTTCGGGCATTAATAATGCGTTCTTCAACGATATGGTGCAAGATTAATCTTTTGGCTGCTAGATGACAGCAATCCAACATGACAATGTGATTGCTCATTTACTGAACACTTTAAAGAACAGTTGCCTCTGAAGCAGAGTCCTTGTATTATAGGATCTTTTGGAAAAACATAAGAATGAAAACACCGATCCAACAATAGAATTAACTTTTTCTCGTTGCAAATAATGGCTAACTTTACGTGGGACTGGTGCTCGAGTCCATTACACAGAGATGAGAGTCTTGTCTTGGCATGTATGTTTAGAGGACACAGTTACATGAAAGTACCTTAGATTTTCTTTACACCAGTGCTACTCAGATGGTCTGCGGTCCAGTACTCGAGTGATTGGTTACCAGGCTGCGGATGATAGCCGGAATCACAATTTTGATGGTAATTAAATAAAATATTAAATGTATACACTATAAAATGTCCTGACATTAACTTACGACAATATCATTTAATAATACTTAATACTAAATATTTTATGCTAAATATGAGTAATTGTGCTAAAGCCGTGGCAAAGGTCAACGAAAATGGTCTTCCTATTTAAAAATGAAAAGCACTGGTCCGTGGTCAGATTAGAAAGCAATTACTCGTCCACAGCATCAGAAATTTTGCGAAGCACTGGCTTCTACTACTTAACCTCAAGGGTAAAACCACCTAACAACACCTATAGGCAGCTTGTTTCTGCAAGCGATGCACAATATTATGCTCTTTGGATACAAATGACTGAATATTTAAAAGTGAAACTTGATACAGAGCTACTTGGGTAAGCTCAGTAGATTTTACAATCTGATTAAGATGTGCATCAGAATCATTTCTACATACATCCTGATTAATCAAAATTCTGTCTAAGCATCTTTTCATCCCCAGTTGCCCAAACAAAACTGACTCGGGAACAAAATATTTTACTTAAGATCTCTCCAGATTGATCACAATTCAATAGTCTAATCTAGAAGTGATTACAAGATCCTATGGGTTGATCAAAATTTGCGAATCAGAATCAACCCAAAGTAATGTTCATCTGTACAGTTATCAACTGAAAGAACTTTCATCCATTGTTGATAATTGACAGAATTTGGATTAACCAAAGGACCACAGATCTTGGCATCTTAGATCACTCCAGTGATCCACCGCATGCTCTGATAGATCGAGCAGTTGAGAGAATGGCAAGAACTGCGAGTATTTTGTGGCCAAGCCACCAAACAAAACAAAAAAAGAGTATAATCCACCTAAAAACCTATGATGAAAATGCCCCACAAGAGTCGCACAAAATTGTAACCCTTTACTATCTGAATAAACTTAAGTAATCTGAAGTAGTTTCATTGTAAGCGCTGCATAAATACAACCATCGACACTCAGTTTAGCACAAAGTACATATTTGTCTGGTTAACAGTAAATTACAATACCTAGTCACATACAGGCCCTTAGCCAGCCACCCGTCCCTTGGACGGGTTAAAATTATTTTGGACGGGCATAAATTGTGCATGATTCTCCTCCAGCACCATCCAGCTTCTTCTCTAGAGCCACTGCAAGCGTTCAGATGACAGTTCTGTAAGGAGCACGGGTTGATATTAGGCTTTGTAAACAGCATAGGGGCACTGCAGTCGGACTCGTATGGGGGTGGGACTTCGGGCAGTCACAACTCCGTATACTCACGGCGTAGGGCGGTCACGACTTCGAATGCTTTTGGACGAGCTACTCTGTATTTCTGGCTAAGGGCCTGGTCAGATAATAAACCCATAAAACAAAACCTGGCTTAATTTCATGGAATCAGATCCAGCTTCCTACATTTGCTATGAATTTCTCACCTAAACTGAGTACATAAATCATTTCACTACTAACAGGTCAAAGCAAATCAACTTAATAATAATGGGTTAAATTGCAAGTTTCTTTCGGCCAAGATTCAAAACAAAAACATATACCTATCAAAGACCTAACATCTGCAAAATAAAAAAATGCTACAACAGTGACCACAACCCCAGAAAGCGCAAGTAACATTTCCATAAGTGTCTAAACATAGTCACATGCCACGTTCGATTTACAAATTACGATAAATTACAAAATTAAGCATAAGCCCATAAATTATTTGGTTTCTGCGTCACAAACGGACCACGAGAATGTTTAACAGATGATTGTATAATGACAAAAAACGGTAGAGCATTAAATAGATTAAGCTAAATAAAACTGGAATGTAAAGCGACATTTGAAAATATACGAAAAATTATATACATGCTTGTAAATTTAATTTCAAAAGACAGAAAGTCTAATACCAAAAACACATCATGATAGAATTTGCAAGCATATGCAGACCTCATCATGACAATGTTTATTGTAACAAAGTTTAGGCTGTATGGAGTTTTAATGACAAAAAAATAATTTGCAAGGTTAATGTTGCTATAATGTTAATTTTGCTACATGTTGCCATAAGGGTAATGTTGCTATACATTAATTTTATGTGGAACCTGTTCCAGTTGCAAACATTAAATTTAGGGGAACCATATTTAGTTACGGCAATTTTAATACGCCATATGGCAACCCATTCTGATGAGATTTCAGTATTTTCTCTCTACAAGTTAAATTCACAAAATCATCATATTTTGTCATTTCCTCTTCACAACTGTAATGGTAGAAATCTGGACATGATTGCCAAGATTGTTACAATCATCAAGAATGTCAAAGTGTTTGCAGTGCTCATCAGACCACGACAAAGATCAAAGTGATTATTATAATCATAATTAAGATTATGGAAATGATCACCATGACTGACCCAATCATCAAAAACTTAACTGTGAATGCAATGACCATCAAGGTCATCACGATGATAATGGTAATTGCGATGACTGTGCAGAACTACATGTGCGCATCTGAACATCCATAAAGTAGCCTTATTTACCTCTCGATGTCTGCCTACAGTACAAGCTTAACATCAAATTGGAAAAAACTCATAGTACGATGAAGAATTATTGACATAAAACTCAAGCAATTCTGGCAGCATCAAAATGTGCTACATAAATATCTAGAAAAGATGCTGCATAAATATCGAGCTACATATTCCTTCAATTCATTCCTTCATTCATGCTATGTCCTACATGTAAATCAAATGGTGTTCTAGAGTAGTTCAGTGATTACATGCACATTGCACACACCCACAAAGACACACAAGCACACAAAATCCACTGTCAAAATCCTATCTGCTTGGCACTAAGGTCAGGAACCCAGTTGAATGCAGAAAATATAGCAGCACTCACAAAAAAATCTACTGACGAGTGCCCTACATTTGAAAGCCATTGCACAGTGTTAAAATAAATGCATAAATGCTTCGTGCTGCTTGAAGAATTTGGTCATCATTCTTGTGATCATGAAACATGAACAAGAGATTCTCACTAAAGGCAGAACATGTTCACAAAGTCAAGTTACCTCTTTGGACTAGAAATCCAACTACAGCACATCACGCAATGATGCTTTTATATCAATTCAGAGGCACTAGAACAGTTCACTAAATATTCTCTTTGTGACCAGGATTTAAACGTTTTCAAAAAACCAGCACAAGAAAAAGTTTTTTTGGCTGAAGATTCACACCTGTTACTGAAGTCACGAGTCATTCACTGAGGTACTACATAAAATTTTGGTACATTACGTTTACAACCAGAGTTCAGAGGATTTTATTAAACGAGTGGTTTTAGTGCAGTGAGAATGTACTGCGCCTCATCGCTGCTCGCAGTAGGGGGTTAGGTTCAGGTTGCTCAGTCATGATCTTGATTCGAACCCATTCCTTCGTCTTTCCAGATAGTCTCACAGCATCAACAACCGTTTGGACATACTGCTCATCGACAAACGTGGCTGCATGCTGAACTGGCTCCCTTGCCCAGCCGTGCTTCTCCTCGACCATCTTGAACGCTTCCTTGACAGAATCAATGAGTTTGATCAGTCCTTTGAGGTGAGGTATTGGTATGTCGGCGCGGATCGTCTCGCTCACTCCCGTCTTCTGGTGGTCGAGGATGTTTGGAACGTCGCGGTAGATAGTATCCTCTCTTGCCTGGTCGTGGCGCTGCCCATAGAGGTCAGAACCACGTACAGCAAGGCGTCCCTTTGTCCCACAGATAAGCACCTCCTGGGTGTACTGTCCAGTCACGTGGCTGTTGATGGTGACAGTGGCACAGGCGTTGCGTTCCAGTTCCATCTGGAAGCAGCAGAAGTCATCGCTTGTCACTTGGCGGATTCCACGGATCTTGTCCGTCTGACGTGTGAAGGTCTTTAGGACCCCGTGGACCCGGGTGGCACGCTGCCCAGTCAGGAAGGTGATGAGGTCGATCAGTACACTGCCGTAGACGTTGAGGACACCACCTCCCATCAGCTCATCACATATCCAGTCGAACTTGTCCTTGAGGAAAGATCCGGAATGGATGCGTGCCTCACAGATCATCACCTGCAACAACACTGTTAGCTAATTTTGGTTTCTTCTTTAATAGATTCCTGCTGTGAGTGTGAACATTGTATGCAAATATCTAGCTCAAGAAAGATTGAGATATTAAAGTAAATTAGGGTTAGATATGGTATCATACGGCTTGTATTGTGTAGTATAGTATTGTATCTAGATATTTACAAAGCGCCTCTCGCAGAATGACTATTTAGAGGTCAGAGAGGTATGATTTAAACCAAAGAAGAGGAACACTTGTAACATGATTGGATTGGAAAATATTTATAAGGAATGTTTTTTTAACAAGTCAAAGTTGAGATAAGGTAAATCAGGGTTAGATAAGGTATCAAAATGGCGTGTAACATGGTTATCAGACTGATATCACACTTTCACATTTTAGCTTCGACGTTAAAGATGTTGCCAACGGTGGGTAGACGTTGCTAAGGAGTTTCCATATGATTGTCTCTGACACAAAGCAGCAGAATTCAATCTCAACATAAGCTGGGAAGTAAATGCTAAGTTCTGCGATAACCTACATCTTGTTGAACTGTTCCATAATGCCTCAAAGGCTTAAGTTATCTACTGTAATGGCATTTTAGACCCACGCCTCTTAACACTTAAGTAATGGTTCCCAGTCGCTTTTAGTACACTGTCGTCGTTAAAGTGTTAAAACGCAGTGTGTCACAGGCTCTACCAGTAGGAGATATTGGAGACTTTATGGTATGAGAAGTAGAAGAAACCTTAGATCACATGTGCATAATGTCAGGTAGGTCAAGGTAAAGCATTTAACCCCTTACAGACAAGAGTGTACTAAAAGCTACTGGGAAAAAATCCTTCTCGTCATTAAAGGATTAAACACCTGAAAATCTGAAGAATGTTTCAAGATTCATCAGCGGCATCTTACACAAACATACTGAAAAAGAAATTATGAAAGATCCCAAACTCTTGTGCATTACATTATGCGCAGTTTCTGCCTGCATATGCAGTAGTGCATATCTACAATGAATGCACAGATGATCAATCAATCAATCAATCAATATTCGTTTATTGCATTAAACGAATATTGATTGATACCTAGCTAGATGATACCTACAAAACTTTTGTGATCTACAACGATAACAACTATAAACATTATTTAACAGAATTTATTCACCTAAAACAGCGGTGCGCAACCTGCGGCCGTACGGCCGCATGCGGCCGTGAGAAGAAGAATTGGCGGCCGTGGACAGTTGAGCTAATGATAATGGTTTGGCGGCCGTGTGCAGATTAATTCATAAATAGGAAACTGTGGAATTCTATTCCATGAAGAATATAAATTGTTCCTTAAGCAACAGTAACTTCCTCACCTCTACGCTATTATAGCCCTACTCTTAAATAACAGTAGCAGATATCTTGGCGGCCCACTGCCGGCGATCTTGTGTGACAGATGGGGGGAGGGACACTTTTGAACTGATCTGGTCAAAAGAGAGGTGAAAATTTTGTTCGCGCTCACGCACAAAAAATGTGTTAACCTTTTGGTGTTTCTACAAAATTTCAGGGACAACTGTACAGCGTGTCCCTCCACTGTTAAAGGGTGCGAGTCTTATCTCCTCTACAACCCCCTCCCCCGGATCGCCGCCCATGCGGCCATGACGAGAATATGAACCTGTAATGCGGCCGAAATAAACGAAAAGGTTGCGCACCCCTGACCTAAAAAATACTAAATTGACAATGCAAAAGTGGTAAGCCCTGTCAATTAAACATCTATAAAAAGCTTTGGTCATGTCTTGAGAAGCTCTTGCAACGTATACCTGTATTCTGCAAATTTTCAGTTCCTCCATCATCATTGCCAATCATCCACCATAATCCTCAGGCTCCTCTATCTATCACCCCTTAGGCTTTCCACTCAAAACCGAAGTCTCACCTCTTCAAGAATTCATACCCCGACTCAGCTGATCCTTTGCCTTCCAATTCTCAACCTAAACAATTAACTTTGCAGCTACTCTACCTTCTCTGACCTCCTAGCAACCGGACTCTGACCCTCTTTTGATTACCCTTTGGACAACCCCTCTGACTTCATGCAGCGCTCATGAATAAGCTGGTGCCCTGCGCCTAGCTTTCGAGTGGCGCTTTAGAAATTTAGAGTTTACTATTATGATTCTTCAGTTACACCATTACACAGTGTTTAATCTAGTCCCCCTCGTCTGGGAGGGGAAACCAGGTTTCTGGGGGGAGCAAACAATTGACACAAAATTTTGTCTTCCATCTTTAAAAAGTTTCAGACTTTTCCGAAATTTTTCTACTTTTCATCTTCGAAAAAAGTTGATGACCTTTTTTTTTTTTTTTTAGTCCTTAGCCCAATTTTTAACTTTTTCCTCTGTCAAAAAAGTTGATGACCTTTTTTTTAGGAATCCATCTCTCTGGGGGGGGGGAAACCATGTATCCACATCGATCCTGGGGGGGGATTTTTCCTCCCCTGACGGTCTGTACGTTGTAATATTACTCGCCTCTGGGGGGAAACATCAATCCTGGGGGGGAACTTTCCCCCCCCAAAGACGTCTAGATTACTCACTGACCATTACAATACATAACATTTAAATGACACTGTGTACGTTAGACAGCAGTTCTACCTCTCCAATGTAGTTATCGTCAATGAGTTGTTTCATTTTCATGAAGCACGGCAGGAATCGCAATCCATTGCACATAAGCGACATGAGTAAGGGGTAGTACTCCGCCGCGTTCACCATTCTTAGGGCGTCAATTTGGGTAGGACCGGCCGGAGTTCCACAGATGACGTGCTTGCCGATGCCAAGGGCTTTCACAGCAATCGGTGACTGCATGAGCGGTGGGCAGTGAATAAAAACCAGGTCTACGTCCTTATGCAGTAGAACTTCATCGACCTTGCTAGTGTGGAACGGGATCTCGAGGTCACGGGCACATTCTTCGGCAACGTCCTTCGTCTGGCCCCAGAGCGCTTCCACTCTGAAGCCGCAGCTTTTGAGGATAGGGACCAAACACCGGACTGCAGTACCCGTGCCGAAGACTCCGATGCCCGGTAGCTGAGCGTTGACGGGCATTACAGACATTCTGTCGCTAATTATTGCGTCCTTTTTGGAGTTAAATTGCACATTTGACAAAAAGCTTAACTTTATATGAAAAACCGAGCCGAACACAACATTTTATTCACGTTAAGATTACTCAATTCACATTCACATTTACACGGATCACGTATTTATCACGAGAGATAGTCACATTAAAATGACGTAAACGAACTATGATGCGCAAGTTCAATTCAGCCAAATACACTGGATAAATACAGATAATAATAAATTTATTTTAACTGCAGAATTCTGTGTACCGCTTCATAATATAAATTCAATTCAGCAACTCATTTGATAAGCACTATATTGTGTCTTAATAAATAAGCACACATTTTTGTGCGTGAATTTTACTTTATACAATTGGGAATTACTTATACCACAGTATAAATAATTACAATAATTATTTATAATTAATTATTATTTATACTGTGTTTATACTGTGGTTAAATGAAGAATCTTGCGTAGGCCTACATTCACATTATAAATAATTACATATAGGCCCTATTATTATTTATACTGTGCTACATTGTAAATATAAACCTCCGAAATTCTCGGCGCCACAACCGAGTCAGACGCAATGACGTCCTATATATAACATATGCCAGCTTAATACTGACGCTATATAAATGTAAATATGCACTGTTATATGATAGCGACCGCATGCCCTCGAGCCTGCTCACTTTTTCAATGAATTGATCGGGTGAGATCCTTCACCACCGCTGCCCGTTTGAATGGGCGCCTGGCGCCACACCATTTAACTTAAGGTCCCCGTATTACGGATCGTGCTAGCCAGAGATATAGTATCAAGTCCGAACAAATAGCTATAGGTTGTTGTCTCGGTGGCGGGTCAGGATCCGAAAGGTCAAAAGGGGACAAACAGTCTGGTTCATACCTCTCTGTCACTCCTAAGGCTTTATTCAAAACTGCAGTTCACCCTCTTCGTAAGCTGATGCATGCGATCTAGGCTACCGCCTTCTCATGTTTCTAAACCTACACATAGCCCACTCTCACAGCATCTTTACCTGTCTTTCGGATCCATGTGGGCTCTCGTTCATGAAAACCCATCTGACACGAAGCAGCGCACGTGAATAATTAATGTTTTTTTTGCTGCAGTCCTTAATACAGCAAATATTTGCAACATTGATATAACACGTTCAGTTACGGCCTTTCAGGAAAAAAGTGAATAGGCGCATACAAACAGACTATAACCTTTTTATTATTACAGCTGTATTTTGAGGTGACCTGCTTGATCAGAACGACATTTAATTTAGGTTTATGTCTTGTGAGCGATAATTCATTTTTATTCTACAATTAGATATTCTATGAATTCCTCGGCTGCGCGTTCATTACCCACATTTTTAGGAAGAACTTTAAATTCCAGCAGATGTTAATCCTCGTTCTCAGGTATCCAACACGAACGCAGAATATTTGTTTTTTAAATAACTTAAAATGAACGAAAAGAAGGCATTTGCGTTTTAAAACTATTTATGGTAGGGAGCGTAACCAAGGAGACGCGCATACACAACAACCTAGTTTATCGAGCCAAAGCATAGCAATACTACATTGTAGTTTAACTAAACTGTTCAACTTTTAATCACAAGCGAATCTATTATTTAACCATAAAAGTAACAAAGTTTAGCCCTGCTATTGGGTCACGGTTGCGGTTGCGTTATTGAGTAAATTTTGTTTGAGTCGAAGGAGACCACAGTATAATGAGAGTATTGAAGTCCCCATGATTCCTGGATTTAACTTTGCCACCGATCTGCAGTGGATTGGAAAACAGGTCATAGATAGTTCAAATTACGTTGAAGTTGCTGGTGTTTATAATGTGTTGAAATTACAGCTAAACTATGTATAATGTTGTAGACCTATAGGTACAAATATTTGAGAGGTTATGCATTATTTGTCACATTTGAACTTTATTAGACCATGGAGTAATAAAATCAGCTTGTATAATTACTTTAAATCTTTTGTTTGATATTCAAGGTTGAGCCATATCAAGTAAATGAAGGAGGGGTAGGGACAAAAAGAGGAGAAATGCAGACAGAAAAATCAGATGTTAGTCTTGACAGAGAAGAAACATTCGTTTCCAAACCAGGCACAGCAACCCAGCCAGCAAAACCTAAGCCAAAGAAAGGTAAATGTAGGCCTACAAGTAGGCCTACATTGTTGTTATATAATTATGATATGCTTTAGTTAGTCATGTACTTTATGAGTCCAGCACTTTTGTGTGGTACTTAAAAGGCACTATAGTAATTATCCGGATACCGTACCTACATTGATGAAGCTATGGGAATAACTGATTGTCACTCATTTGGGCACCAGTTCCATATGGGATCCAACAAGGCTAGGTCCATGCAGGCCCATTCCTTCTACACGGCTGATCTGACCAAGCTCATCATTGCTCTTGTAGCGCTATGTTACCAGTGTGCTGATGATGTACAATTTTATTCAACTTGCCTGTCTGTTATATTCTCTAACCATTGCTTGGATGTACAGGCATGGCTGTTGGCAAATTGGGTTTGGCTAAACCAGGCCAAAACACATTTCCTCCAACAATGCTGCCATTCACTTACCGTCATCTGCCTCAGGCTCCTAAGCTTATCATTCCACAGACTTTCCAGTCTAAATTGAACTCTCATCTCTTCAAGGATTCCTACCCTAATCCAACCAATCCCCGGCCTTCCAAGCTTTTTCATCCTTAACGAAACCCACCGTAACGGCTGCTCTGCCTCCTCTCTCTGGCCTCTCTGGCAACCTCCAATGGACTTTGATCTCTGGATAACCTCTCTGATACGACACAGTGCTCATGAACAAGCTGGTGCTTTGCGCTTAGCTTTAGAGTAGCCCTTTAGAAATTTGGAGTTTACGATTATGAGGGCACACACTAGGCATGCTCTAAGATCGATGAAAATAATCGAGTGTTGGATTTCCATAACTTAAATGAGCAGCTTGTTGTTTGTGACCCCAAGTGCACTGTTAGATGTTGAATAATCAATCAATGGCCGACCATCAAGTCGCTTTGCAGACTCTGCTTATGTGAGTTGAATCATATGCACGTTGTAAATCAATCCTTTCGTTCAATGTTGCTATGACCTTGGTTCATTTATTCATACTGACACGTATTGACTACTGTAACTCCATTCTAACAGGACTGCAAAGGTTGGAATGCATCTAGTACTGTTGGTTCTCAACTGTGCTGCTTCAATTATGGCCAACAAGCCTAAGTACTTGCATATATCCGAATATATCCAAGAAACTGTGCATCAAAGTCATCTTGCTATGACGATCTGTAATGGTTAGCATTATGCTGGTTTATATGAAAGACCTTTGTGTTTCAATTATGAGTCAGCCTAGACACCTATCACTTCTTGCTGCTACCCATGGAGATTTACAGGTTTCTTGCTTCCCACAGCCTTGGGTATGAAGTTTTATTAACTTCATTTTTCTTGGCCTTGGCATTTGAGGGCAGGTGGTGATTACTCTCCATTGTCACTGCCTTCCCACTTACAGTGTACGATAAGTGCAATTATTTTATAGTTAAGTTCCTAGAGGATGCTGCTGAGGCAGAAATCTTCACGTATCATTCTATCTTGGCAGGGATTTGAACCCTTGACCTGTGTGTTGACAGTACAGCATGCTAACAACTAGACTATTATGAATCCTACGTTACTTATGTTAGTAGTCATAAATTTTCTGCTCATTTATTTTCTGCAGCTCCTGAACTGCCAATTTATGAACGAAGAAATTGGCTAATTCATCTGTACTACATTCGTAAGGAATACGAACAATGTAAAGCCATAATCAAGGAGCAACTGGCCGAAACTAACAACTCGTCCGAATATGCCCTCTATGTTAATGGCAAGCAGCTTAGTCATCTTTTGTCTTTCATTCTGTTTATGCATATGAATGTCTGTCTTTCTGTCTCCAACATTACGTTTGTGGTACAGTTTGATAAGGAAAGGTCAGGTCAGATGGTTAAGAAATTTATCTAATGTCTCTGTAAATAAGCAATTGCCTTGACAGTCATGATTCTAGGGTTGAAGGAGTTTTTGGTTGATGCTTGCTCATGAAAGAACTTAAAATTCATTTTATATATGTTAAAGAGGCTAGGTGTTAGTTGTCAATTTAAAAATATTAGCCATATGGATTTTTAAGCTCAAAGGTACAGACAAAGCACCAGGCATCAGCATCAGTTGGCCATTGTTGTCTTCAGGCATATGCCATCAGCCTCAGGTGAAATTGCTTCAGCAATGTTCTTTATGTGCCTTGGTTGTACACAGTTGGACAACTAAGTGATCTGTGTTTCATTTTCGTATTATGGTTACAAGATTCCAACACAGGTGAAATGTGAAAGAAACGGGTTAGCTTCTCAGCCACCTAGCATTAAAGTGTATAGCATCAGGTCAAGCTTGTTCATTTTTTTAGTTAGGTACCGAACTGACAGCGTCAAAATGTCGTAATTAGTAATGTTTATCTGTCCTGTAGCTCTTATTCTGCGGTTGGAAGGAAGGATAAATGAATCTCTGGAGCTCTTTCAGACGTGTACAATTCTCAGTCCAAAGAGCCTTGACAACTACAAGCAGGTTGCACGCTCCTTGTGAGTAACTGATAATGCAGTTATAATAATTGTATCAGAACATTGACCATATAGCACCTCATAAAATGTCTAGTCTGTTAGTTTGTATCAGTCATGGTGATAGACTGCATTTATAGTTCAAAATAATATAGTTTAAGTGAAATTAAATTAAATTAATGTAGCTCTTTCGTCATGTTCAATACAAAGCCTAAGGTCTTCAAATACACTAAGATACGACACTGTATTTGTGAACAACACCAGCGCCACTGGTGATGTTCAGGTGATAAAGCTAAGTTCATTGGGTCCATTAAATAATTAGCATCGTATTTTTTAGTGGGATATAGTGGTTGTTTTGTTCAAGTGGCTGAGAGTACAGATTCGACCCTCTTCTATATGTACTATAAGATTTTTGACAAAGCTACTTAACTTTTACCTTAAGTCATGTTACTTGCATTAACCTCTGCATTGAAATAAGATCAGATGCTGTTCCTATGCTGAGAACTGGTCATTGTGTTCTTCTCTTGCCTTAGTATTAGAATCTGATAAATGAGTTGATTCTCTTCAGGTGATGCTAATTCTAATTGTTTAATTAGGTTCCTGCTAGCACGACACAAAGCGGCTTTGGATGTCTACAATGAAACTGAAAAAATGTCATCCGGTGACTGGGTAAGAACCAGTAATGAGATAATTATTTTTAAATTATGAATATCTATAATTAATTTCATAGATTAATTGATCTATTGATCAATAATTAATTGATCAATAGATCAATAAAAGTACAGATGGATGGACAGGTGGACAGACATGCAAATAGATACTACATATATTACTTGACTAGGTCCATAAAAAGTTGGAACACAGTCTCATGTTTCCAGGAACACAACAGAAGCTAGACATCTGTTTCAATGCCTTGCATTAATACAATTCAGCATTGCCACAGGCACTGGCGTAAACTTGTCCAAAATTTGGGGGGGGGGCATTTGGTTATTCATTCTACACTTGTTGCATTGTGTGTACAGTCCATCTCAATTATTGGGGGGCACGTGCCCGGCTGCCCCCAAGAGTCTACGCCTATGGCCACAGGTTGGTTAAATGCCATTGCTCTCTGCAGTGGATGAGAGATAGCCATTCTGGATGTCATTGATAATCTCCAGAAACTTTGCTTTCCTGAAAAATTACGCATTAAATCTGGTTACAAAATTACCATGAAATAACCGATTTCAATTTTATTGATCACCGAATGTTTCAACAAATATGTTTCAATACATAAATGATCATAATTAAGCAGCAATGGGTCACTTGGTGAAACCCAAAAGTGACAGATTGTCTTGCTAACTGAATTGCCTAATTTCTTAAACAGATTTTAGTGGATGGCAACATAAAAATTGAATATTACAAAAGCTTGAATACAAATGTTGTGCAAATAACAATATAACTCTATATTTTCAGTTTCTCATACACTTCAGGTGTTGATATTTAAGAATTGAAGAAATGCTCGAATAACTTACTTTACCAATTGTAGTTACTTTCCTATATAGCTCTTCTTATTTGCTTTGTTGCAGGAGATTGCACATAACAAAGGCGTCTGTTATATGTACCTCAAAGAACTGGAAAAGGTTAGTGATGCAATTGCCAATCACTGGCTTTTAATTGTTGTAACATAATATGTCTCAAGTATATATTTAGATAACTCCTTTTTGGCAGAATTTGAAATGTGCTCAGTGTAATAAATTTACATTACCATTTGATGTGGTAGCAGTGTTGAAATTGCACTGTCTGTCCCTATTGCAATGAGTGGAAGAGATGGTGCATACCATATTTTAGGCTGGTGTAATCAAATCCATTTAACAGGCCATTACATTATTTCCATACGGGCATCATAGACTTAAAATATCCTACATATAGATTCCTAATGCTGAAGACAAGTCCATCTGATGCCTGAGTTATGTGGGGAGCACAGGTTCAAGCATCCTCTGAGATGGTTACTGTATACTAGTGTGTAGGGACCTTGAGCAAGTCCTTCCTGCTGCTAAGTCCCATCGATTGAGGCTTGGCCATTAGGTTGCAGTGCTTAATAAATACATAATAATGATAATAAAGTATTTGTGTTTAGATTTAGTAAGTACAGGTAAAATGGGTTATAAAATTTTAACAGCAAGTCCATTGTGTTGTTTTGTACTGTTTTGTTTTAGGCAAAGGAGTGTCTCAAGGAAGCGATTTCAATTCATAACAATGAATTGTCTTGCATCATGCTTGGAAAGGTTTTTCTTGCTGAGGGAAACCTTGACATGGCAATTGATGTTTACAAGAAGGCAATCGAGTACGTTCATCCATATTCATCAGCTATGTCATTGATATCAATTGACTTGGAATGAATTTAGTAAGGTTTTGTATATATTTAGAAATCAAACAACGAATTGCAATAGCTTGCATGACTTCTCTGGACAAGCACATCTAGTGCTCTACTATTTAACTGAACACCAAGCGGCAGCTTTACAAACTGTACAGTGTATGCGTTACCATTCATGTTGTCCAGTCCAACCGGAACGGACAACATCTGATGCCTTGAGTAGGAAGCTTGATGCCTTTGACATGTGATATATGTATATTCGTTTATTATAAATCAACGAAGGATGACACACTGCATTACTGCTTACAACAGTCTAAACTTCTAGAGCGATAATAGTAATAATGATAATAAGGTATATATTTCCAGTGCTATGACAGAGAAATGTACGGTATGTGCTAGCGAGTTTTGAGAATTAGTCAGATGGATTGAAGATGCTTCTATAGAAAAGGCGAGGGTGAAAGGGATGAAATGATGTCTCACAAGGATCTTGCAGATTTCAGACAGGGATCACATCATTAACTGATAATCAGGAGAACAGCAACAAAACCCATCTGTACCACAGTCCATAAGTGCAGATTGTGGTATAATGCTCAGGAGGAATAAGTCATACATTACATAAGAAAACTCTATGTATGAAAATTTCATTCAGTAACCTGAACATAAAAATTATAATTGCCTAAATTTCTCTTGAACATTTCTTTATTTTTAAATATTAAATGAGTAATTGGCTTTTGTTTTAGAATGTCTCCGGAAAATGTTGAGCTTCTGTCTACTCTTGGACTGCTTTATCTGCAAGTAAGTATTTTCAATTTTGCCCTTAAAATTAAAATTGATACAACACAGTTAATAGGTGTCCTTTCAAATGTAATCAAAAGGCAAACTTCCTGCTAAGCCAAAAGGTAGCAGGAAGTTTGGCTCTTGACAGCCAACGGCTACAGACTTTCAACTGTATACTGTACGTTTTCCTTTCTGAATGTGTAACTGTGAAACTAGTCTATCTCATGATATCCGTAGTTTGCCTAATCATCACTTGAAATCTCAATGCATGTATTGATACCTAATTGATCAAAATAAATAATTAGGTACGATATTCTGCTTTACTAGTTAAGGTTTTTGTCTTGTGTTATCAATATTGTTCTGTTCTGCCTCTGTTTATGCTTCATAGTCTAGTTGGAGTAATATTAAAAAATCATTTGTCATTCTACATTTATTGCAAGATACTTGGGCGTCCCTAATAAGCGGGACCTTCATCCCTTCTGGGTCTTCCTCTTGTATCCCAACATTATTGTTTATTGTCATCTGCTTGTTGTACTGTGAACAATAAACGAATGATTATGTTCCTAGGGTGGAGATTTTCAAAAAGCTTTTGAAGCACTAGGGAATTCAATGACCTTCGACCCTATGAACAACAAGGCTATCCTTGCCGCAGGCAGCATGCTTCAGCTTCACGGAGACTTTGATGTTGCCCTCACCAAGTACCGAATTGCTGCACAACAGACCCCAGAGAGTGGACCGCTCTGGAACAACATTGGCATGTGCTTCTATGGCAAGAAGAAATATGTAGCTGTAAGTAATAATAATAATAATAATAATAATATTTATTCTTTAATTAAGCACCTGCAAACGCACTGCGCTGTACATGTACATGTTATGCGATAAATCTTAACTACTAACAGAACAGACAGCCTGCAATACACGGCGCAAATTGCAGCCTACAAAGCATGTCCGCCTATGGGACTCGATCTCTGTACCTCTCGCACTCTATGCCAGATATTATCCAATGCGCTATCGGGCACAACAATTTAACACCAAATAATCAAGTTAATGTATTGATATAGTTATACTGTATTTCTTGTGATATAGTGTTATTTGAAGCATAGATATAATGTTGTATTGTAATGGCATTGTATTGTAACGGCGTTGCATTGTACAGGGAGAAAGGTGACAGTGTATACCTCCAATAATTATAATGATAAATGAACAGAAATGTCACTCTCTGGCGAAGCCAACTTTTCTGTTACGCTGGCCTCTGATATACACTGTTACTGAATGTTCATTAAGCCTGGGCCGCTTTAAAATAATTAATATTCATGACCAGCGACATCACTGTTTACAACTGGCGACATTCCAAAGGACCTTCATCACATTCATATTCGTATTCGGCCCAATAGTGTGGCCAATTATTCATATTTGGCCGAAAAGTAAAAATGCTTTTCAGTACAATGCTAATAACTATTAATCTGTGAGAGGAAAATTGTTTTGTAGGCCATCAGTTGTCTGAAACGTGCCAACTATTTCTCGCCATTTGACTGGAAGATACTGTACAACCTTGGACTGGTTCACTGCACAATGCAACAGTATGCATCTGCGTTCCACTTCCTCAGTGCTGCTATAAGTCTGCGCCCTCGCATGGCACGACTTTTCATGCTTCTTGGAGGTAAGGCTTCCAGACTATGTCACTAAAATTTGAAAAGTGAAGTTATGCATTTAAGAATTTATTTATGGCTCCTTTCAGGCTTAGACTTTGTGTTCTGTAAATGCTTGAAAATTTAATATAATTTGGTGTTAGCAAATAGCTGTATGGCTTAATCAGGTTACTGCTAAATGTACACTTGTTGCCTGAAGCAAAGCTAAACTTGTAAACTATACGCAAGAAGGTAACAAAAGTGTGATCGGTAAAGTAAAGGTTAAACCTCTCCTTCATTGGCTCAGGCTGTTGCTACATGGGATGCATGGCCCTGTGTGTTTCTCTGCTGCCCATAAGAGTTCCCTTTTTGACTACTTTCAACCATAAGTATCTCTGGGGCACGGCGGTCAATTGGTTAGAACACTGTAGCATGGAGAGTATGGGTTCGAGCCTCCCCGAGATGGTCAGTGTGTAGGGACCTTGAGCAAGTCCTTCACCACACAATTACTCAGCACCGTAGATTTATGCTTGGTCATTAGATAGTGGCGCTTAATAAGTACGTAATTGTAATAAGTATAATAAGCATGGGAACACTCATCAAAGGTAAATCCGGGAGGGAGGCATTCCAGCTATAACTGCTGTTTGCCATCTGAAATTGGTTGATATGAGGTTTTGTCACTTAAATAGAGACACATGATGTAAAATTGGAACATTAAAATCCAGTGTAATTTATGTGAGACAGAACAATATCACATTGTAGCACATGTATTTTTGTGTTGGATATATCTTACACTTCTCTGTATGCATCGTATTGCATTACTTTTCTGTGTATTGCAATAGCGTGTTTCCTTAAGATTTTCTTATTATTCAACCTTTGTTATTTTTTTCCTTAGTCGTACTGAGTCGTCTTGAAGACAAAGGGAATGCCAAGCAGGCCTACGTTCAGGCTGTTCAGCTTGACGAGTAAGTTTTGCAAGAAATCTGTTTGCAAGAAGAAATATTATCCAACAGCCTTAATTTGGCTAGAACTCTTGCTGACTTAAACCATTCAGTAAAAAGAACAGTTTCCTTCTTTTACGGTAGACATTAGTGGTGACTACTTGATTTAAATCTACCTTACCACATATTATCTTTAACTAACTACTTTAATGAACAGCACCTCTTAACCCTTTAACAGTAAGAGGGATTAGTTTTCCATACATTTTAGTGCATGCTGTTGTCGTTAAAATGTTAAGATATTCCAAAGCATTATATAAATGAGTTCAGTGAAGTGTAAAAGTATCTTATGTGTTGCTTTGTAAATGCTAAATTCCAATTAATTGCAATTTTTTATTAAGTTTTGTCTGTTCTGCTTACAGCAAAGACCCGCTGATCAACCTGAACTATGCTGTATTTCTGTACAACATGGGAGACAGATCGGCAGCCACGAAGCAGTTCTCGGTTTATGAACAATCCCTGGCAGCCGCTGTACAAGCAGACATTGATCCAGAGGTTAATAATAATAATAATAATAATATTTATTCTTTAATTAAGCGCCTGCAAATGCACTGCGCTGTACATGTACATGTTATGCGATAAATCTTAACTACTAACAGAACAGACAGCTGCAATACACGGCGCAAATTGCAGCCTACAAAGCATGTCCGCCCATGGGACTCGATCTCTGTTCCTCTCGCACTTTACGCCAGATGTTATGTTAGAAAGTCTCAAAGTCTAGTCTTTATTATCCTTTATTATATTCATTTATTATTATTTATTTATTACTTTACATATTACTGCTAACTGCAACATAGATCATCTGACTATGCTTGTGTCTAATGGTATTATGTAAATGTGAATGTACACTTTTTTCTGTAACGACTGTATGTCCTCGCTCATTCCTGCTCATTTTTCAACGAATTGATCAGGTGAGATCCTTCACTGCTGCCCTGCCCTTTTGTATGTAGGTGTTACTGAGAATAAATGGCTGTCCTGTTACCCTCTGGTAATGTCAAGCTTTAAAACTTATCTGAGAAACATAACTGTTAGTCATCTCCGACCTCTTTGTACTTTGCACAATCTTTGAGCATGATGCTATTATTTTAGATTTTGGAAGTGTCTCGGAAGCTGGGACCATCACTTCAGGTCGGAGAAACACTTGTTGGTGAAGTTCAAAAGAAATCACTGCCAAAGCAGAAGTTAGAGGAGCAAGAAGATGTAGCAGATACAAGAGAACTGGATGATAAGCACTCTGACAGTAGACCAGTGCCTGAGGAAGCCTAGAATCATGATGCCTGATAAAAGGGCGATTCCATTATGCTAGGACCTTAGGAGAGTTCTTATTCAAAAAGCAACCGACAATGCACTGCACTTATATACAACATTAGACTATGACTTCAAACTGTGATGTGGGGTGTAGTTTATAATTCTTGTACTATGTTACTAGACAATTTATGTTTGTCTGCATACAACTTCTAGGACTATTGGAGCTCGATTTGCATTGCTATAACAGTGACTAAGTTAAGTGTCATTTCTGTAAATCTGGAAACTGAATTTAAATAATCAAATAAATATTTAGACAAAAACTAACCAGTTTATTCGCACCCTGAAATATTTCTAAACTGTATTTAGTTAGGCATAAAAAGTGGGGGTGCCAATATCTCTTCCACTTTCATTTTCACATGGAGACCATTTCAGACATAACCATTTTGGACATATTACCCTGCCAGTAACTGATTATGAAATGCTGATGAGCTTACCTCAATAACTTAATTTTAATTATAATAATAACTCAATAACAATTTTATCATCTATACAGGGGCGTCTATCCCCCTAAGTCATTGGAGCAACGTCTCTTTTCTCCCTCTTTTTCCCCCTCCCCATTCCTTCCCCCCATGGGCGGCGATCTAGGGGGGACGGGGAACACTCCATGCATTTGTCCCCCCACCTTTTGAAGAAACACCAAAAAAGGGTGAGAAATGTAATTGTGCGTGAGGGTTTTCGCAGCGTTTTCGCAGACTTTGTGACCCGACGAGGCAAAAATCGAAATTCAGAGGAGAAGTGTCCCCAAAAATTACGAGAAAGAAGAAGGAATTCGTAAAATAGTGGAAAAAAGAATTAAAAGTATTCAGAGGAAATTGTAAACTATAGAAAGAAAGGGTTACGAGGTTGTAAACTATAGAAAGAAAGGGTTACGATGCAGTCTTGTTGTCAAGACCTTAAACCTCAAGACCAAGACCAAGACCTTGAACCTCAAGACCAAGACCAAGACCAAGACCTTGAACCTCGAGACCAAGACCAAGACTTTGAACCTCGAGACCAAGACCAAGACCAAGACCTTGAACCTCGAGACCAAGACCAAGACCAAGACCCAAAAAATCGAAATCAGGTCAAGACTTCTAAAAATTGTCAAGTCGGAATATTCGCTATTTTAATGAAAACACGAGTCTTTTATTTTATTCAAGCAAATTAACTTTAAATGCAAACTGCAGAGAAATCCGAATTTGTATTCAAAAGTCCTTCATGCAAACTCTTATACTAAATGCCTTTTGTATTTTATAAAAACCAATTCGCTCAGAATTTTCTGACCAAGACGTGCCTGGTGGGCCTCATCAAAATTCCGCCATGTGAAAAAATACGTTCTACAGGTGCTGAAGTCGCTGACACACAGAGTAGCTTTTCAAGCACTGGATGTAAATGTACAGATAGTAGTGAGTCCTTTTGAAATCTTCCCATGGTTTATCATACCGTCTGATACAGAATAACTGTTGCTGCTGCCAATGGGTTTTCCTGACCAACATATCCATCTATAGATATTGGTCGTATGAAGCAAGCAGGCTTGATACAGAATTCTTGAGTTCTGTTAAATGACTGTTCATAATAACAGCCGGTCTTGGTCTTGGTCTTGCGAGACCAAGACCAAGACTTTGAACCTCAAGACCAAGACCAAGACCTTGAACCTCAAGACCAAGACCAAGACCTTGAACCTCAAGACCAAGACCAAGACCAAGACTTTTAAAAACGAACTCGAGTGCACTCGAGACCAAGACCTTGGTCTCGAGGACAACAAGACTGTTACGATGTGGTTGTTATCTGTTGGTCGACGGTGAAAAAAAGTAGGTAAACGTGGTGAATGACTAAAAAAAAAGTCATCAGCTTTTTTCGGAGACGAAATGTAATTTTTTTGGAGGCAAATTGGTGAAATGAAAGTGGGAAAAGTAAAAAGAAGTTTTGGGGACAAAAAAAGAAAGGAGAAAAAAAGGTCATTAACTTTTTTCGGAGATGAAATCGAAATTTTTCCGAGATAAAGTGGCAGAAAATTTTTTTTGGGGGGACAAGATTTTCCCAAAAACGGTCGTTGACGAGATCGTGGCCGACTCTGTCCCACCCCCACCTCTCAGACAAGATCGCCGCCACTGCTTCCCCCTAAAATGGTGGCACACACACTGACAGATCTTCCCCCCTATTTCTTGGATGGAGCATTTGCTCCAAGGTTTCTATGGTGTAGACGCCCCTGCATCTATAATGTCATCTACCGTACTCATTTTCGTTTTAGAATAAATTTATCCATTTTCCCTATCAGCATAATCGGAACACGATGTGAATAAGTCAAAATCAACGACGTCTTAAATGCTTTAATTATGTAACGGACGGAGCTTTCTTCAGCTAGCCGGCATTATTGATCCTGAGATTGTGAGGAGACTGAGGGGTGAGGAGTCATATCAAGGCCGAAAATATGAGTGGGTTCATTTACGGATTTGCAACTGATGAAGGATATTGAAGCTTGTGCTTTGACCTACATCTGCACATTCCTATAATATAGTTGTCATCTTAGTCATATTATGACTAAGATG
The DNA here is from genome assembly GCA_963556255.1 of Allolobophora icterica. Classification (NCBI taxonomy): domain Eukaryota; kingdom Metazoa; phylum Annelida; class Clitellata; order Crassiclitellata; family Lumbricidae; genus Allolobophora; species Allolobophora icterica. The sequence goes on from OY744612.1 coordinate 14,449,460, forward strand.
ACAACCATTAGGCGGGTGATGTCAGGTCTTATCAAGAAGAGTGTAGCCGTGGCCCAGATCTGTGGCTCCTGCGGGCCGGCCATGGCGGTCAGGTCGAATGACCAGTTTGGCTGAAAGTCTGTCTGTCTGACTGCCTGTGACTCAGTAAGTCTGGCTCTCGGTTTACCTGTGTATCTAAATACTTTCGTACTTTTGTGGTACATATTACTCGCTCTGTCTACATACAAGAAGTGGAGACTGCGATCTCTAGGAAGGCACAATAATAAAATATTGAATGGCATTGTTAAAAATTGGAGGTACGGTACCTCAGTCCAAAAATGTGGGTACGGTACCCTCGTACCCCACAAATTACGCAAGTGAAAACAATCGTTTGGACACAGTAAAAACGATTACCACAAACACATGGATCAAAAATTTGTGAGCAATATGAATGATACATCATACAGTACTCATTATATGTTAACTCTTCTTGGCGGATGAATACTCCAGCAGTGATCGCTATTATGAGTTGCGTGTACGTCAGCTTTGCGAGTGTTGCAATTACGTCATCGTTTGTTACAATAACGTCATCTTGGTTGCGATGACGTCATCCTTTAACCGATTGTTTCGAGTCATGGAGACAAGCTGAGCTTCATTTGGACAGGCGACTTCGAAGCGATGGGAACGAATGTCGTTTCGAAAAGAAAATCTTTGGTGACAAATGCCATAAATTATTGTTAGTTCGACTGGAGAAGTGTGCTACGTTAAAGTACAAAACAAGCAATGACTGACTGATTCGGGCTAATGTCATCTCGAACAGAAAAATCATCAATCAGAAATAAACTAGAAATTCGAAGCCAGTGTAAAAATGTTTCCTCTTGAAGACCGATGGATAACTACTGATCAATCGACAGATTAATTAGGCCTACTTTCAAGAGTCATGCATGTTTTGATAATTACGCTAAGCAGCTTAGTCTCGAATAATCAAGTATCCTACGTAATATGAAGACAATCTAATTCATATCCTAGCAACAGTAGGCCCTATTGCTAGTCGGCCATTAAGTTATAGCCTACTCAGCCTGTACATAGCCTACTGGGATAATGTTGGCCAAGTGTTGTCCAGCATTGTTCCAACGTACTCCAAATTTGGCACAACGCGTGTGTGTGTTTGTGTATAGATATTGTATTGTAGGCTATCTATAAATTTATTAAGCGCCTCTCGCAGAATAACTTCAGAGGCGCTCTCAGCACAGAAGCCCAGGAGAAACAAAAATGCCTTTAGGGAACGCGAGACCGATGAGGAAAAGCCAGTCATTATAGTTTGGCCCTGAGCAGAGGGGGAAGATCATTCCACATCGTGGGACCCACTACAGCAAACGCCCGGTGCTGGGCCAATGCAATTTTAGCCCTGGGAAAAAAAATAAAAGATCAAGCCGATTTACAGAGCGGAATGAGCGAGAAGAAGATGCAGATAGCGGTTTTCGCAGGTGTGTATGTGTGTGGAAGGGAGAGCTGGCTGGTTAGTCTATGAGTACTAGTAGGCTAGACATGTATAAATTTGCTTCTAGTGTCTTAATCTAGGGTAGACCGTAGGCCTACGCCTTCTGCAACGAAGAAGCTATAGTGACGAAAAGCGAATCCACCCTACCCTACCCTACCCCGATCCATGGAGGACAGATCTGATTTTGTGAAAATAATGTTGAGGTAGAGAATGTGTATTGTGTATGGTGGTGAGGGCGATTCATAATTTATTCCACTAACTCACTAATGTAGTAATGTTTCCCAATCGTTGTTACATTCGTTCGTTCATCCAATCAATCTTTCAGTATGCACTATGCAGTCAACTAAGTCTAAAATACTGTTCAATATAGGTTTGCCAACAAAAGACTTCAAGATCACTGGCCAACCGCATAATGTCCTCAACATGTGGTCAATAGGGCCTAATGACAAGTTGACACCTGATATTACAGTCGTTCAAAAAGTAAAGCTTTAATTGGCATTCAATAATTAATGAGAACAAAATGAATCGGCGAATTTCTTGTAACAGATATATAATTTGATATGAAATTAAGAACCAAAATTTCTTGAGCAAGCACAACAGTGCAACATAGCACTATAATAATCACAAATGGCGGGCGTAGGTACACTCGTTGCACCCAACCACCATAGTTCACAGAAAGCAAAATGTCTCTGGACCAAGCTCCACTATATGACGCGACTGTCCAACAGTCTCTCATTGGTAGAATACGACGCAAGTCCGGCTACCCCTAGAGCCGCCGGTTGCACGTAGAACAGGCCTTTTATGTCTGTTGTCTGTGACAACAGTGGCGCAGCTCTATAAATGTAGGCAATTGTGCACAATACATTCTAATTTTTATTGAATAAGATATCGAACAAAATAACTATAACTATAGGGCTAACTTATGGACAACAGGCCTAGCTAAACAGAGTTTAATAGTTTCATTCATGATTACACAATTTCCTGACCAAAAGTTATAATCGATGCAAAGCATAATTGAAGCATTCCTTCATAGCACAAAGTCTTTTGTCAGAATTTAACTTCGATGCCAACTTCAACTTTTCCAACTTTGACGCTAAGTTTGATACTCCAGCGCCGCTTTTGTCTTCCGGCAACTCCTGTGAATGTTATACACACGCTAGTTTACATTGCTCAGTACATTTATAAGAATTATGTGAAAATAATTATGCTAACGAACTTAATACTACTGTGCAATCATTATGTGATCAACCTATTAGATCTATTCGTAAATATGTTTTCAATGTCATGAACTAGTGGCGTAACTTTGGTCTAAAAAGTGGGGGGTACCAATTTGTTACATACACGGTCTCTGAGAAGGCACAATAATAAAATATTGATTGGCATTGTTCAAAAAGGGGGGTACGGTACCCCCGTCTAAAAAGTGGGGGGGGGTACGGGTACCCCACGTACCCCCCACAAATTACGCCTATGGCTGTCTCATCAATTGCGGTTGAGGTAAATACTGGAATATTTGCATAGGTTTCGATACAGGCTTCCTCCTCGTTGCCTGAGATCATCAAGTACGGTCTTTTAGCTGAGCCACGATGTAGGACAGTTATGGGCTCTCGTGCATTCCATGCCTCTGCCCCCAATCGTAGTCGTAAATTCCAAATTTCTAAAGCGCTACTTTAAAGCTAAGCGCTAAGCACCACTTAAGCGTAATACACGAGCGCTGCGTTCGTGTCAGAGATTGATGTCCATTGGAGGTCTAAGTCCACTTCCCAGAGAGACAAGAGAGAGAGGCAGAGCAGCTGTTATGGCGGGTTTCGCTGAGGACGAGAAAGCTTGGAAGGCAAAGGATCAGATGGATTAGGGTAGGAATTCTTGAAGAGGTGAGACTTCAATTTGGAGTGAAAAGCCTGTGGGGGTGATGAGTAGAGGAGCCTGAGGCAGACGACGGTGAGTGAGTGGCGGTATTGTTGGAGGAACTGAGAATATGTGGAATTAAGGGGGAAGTTCGTTCCAGAGTTGAGATGCAGTGTGGGAGATGGATCCGTTGGAGAAGTTGAGGAGAGTAGTGACTGGGGGACGGCAGAGAGTGAGATATGAGGGTGGACCGAGGTGACTGGATGGTGAAGAGTTCGCGAAGGTACTTTGACTGGGAGTATTGTAGTGAGTTGTAGGTTAGTGATTGGACTTAGACGTTGATGCGCTCAGGGATTTTTCAGCCAGTGGAGTGATTTAGGAAACGGGTGATATAGGCCTAGTGATGCATGAGTGTCCTGATGACAGCTCGGACGAGAGAATTTTGGATGAGTTGCAGACGCTTGATTTGGGTGGATTGGAGGTTGAAGAATTGGGAATTACAGTAATCAAGCTTTGAGTGGGCAATGGAGGTAGCGAGAGTGGATGTAGATTTAAAGTCCAGCATGGGTTGAATACGGCGCAGGTCACGAATATGCATGAAACATAATATGCGCTAGAGGTTGGGGAAGTGTGATTAGAGAAGGGTTGATGTGGATTAAAGGTAACGCCAAGATTGCGCACAGGTAAGTCTCAGGTGATGTGAGAGATGAGGCGTTGTTCGGTATGTGTATTCTTATATCCCTTGATTATTTTCATTTTGATTTACATCTTCTTGTTCTGATCTTGGAGGCCAATGATAATAAATTCGGTTTTGACAGGGTTGATGCAGAGGAGGTTGGGTGAGATCAATTTAGAGATTCGGTTGACCACATCGAGTAGTTGAGTAATGGAGGTGGAAAAAGAGCCAGAGGAGAAGGACATGACGAGTTGGGTGTCGTACGCATACAGATTGTTTTCAACAGCTAGCAGGAGTAATGATTTCAATAATTAATTTGTATAGGAAGAGATAATCGAAAATGAACTCGTACCTTCGGAGCCCTCGCAACTGGGATAGAGCCAGTAAGTTGAAATTCCCTTGCAAGTATTTCTGGCTGTCTGGCACATGAATGTCGAATCCGAAATTGGAGTGCTGGCTGAACGGTAGGTTAGGACATACATGACATTCTGAGAACAACAACATTAACCAATGATTTAATTCCCTTAGCTTTGTGATACAACAAGTTACCTTCAGTTCGTCCAGTAATGCAAATGCATTCCCTGTTTTCTGTGCAAATATTTCAGGCAACCTCATACACGCAATGATGGTAATTTCCACTTATTTATGGGCCACTCATTCAAAACTGGATTAAATCCACATTTATTTTCACATGCTGCCCATCGCTGGAGAGGCCGAGGGGTCACAACTGCACGTTTTAACCAATTTTTAGGCAATGACAATTGCACACATACACATAAGCACGTTGTGAAGTTATGTAGCGCTCTAGTATACGCATTTTGATGAAAAAAGCTTTACACAAAATTAATATTTCTTTTCCTCCAGCAAGAGAAACTCTTAATAGACCTTGTGAAATCATGATTATGAAACTTTCACTGCATTTTTGCTCCAATAATTCGTGACACTTGATAAATTTCCAAATGACTCTACATTAATGTTCGTTTATGCATAGTCGATTTGACAGGTCATGTGAAACACAACTTCATTCTGCACAAAGTCTTGCTGTATTTAGTTCCAGTTGAGTAAACATGTTGCACACGCTAGGATACAATACATGTATACGTAGGAAGCTGAACAGCACGACAATTTGGTGTATAACGTTACATTGATTAGTAATAACCCGGAAACCATTTTTTTTTATCTGAGCAGCAGAATAGAATGAAGCAGGTGCGTGTAAAATGCCAAAATGTAGCGACTACGTTAAAATGCTGTTAACGCATTGTGACTTCTTTTATTCCAACTTACGGTCGTTTGGTTGCCTGAAGGAGGGTTAATCTTTGAGGGTTCGTCGGCTGTAGTCCGATTTAGAGGAGTTAAGTAGCAGTTGGTCCCAAACTCCGAATGAATCTTCATCACTTGGAGATCCTGTAACATCACAGACATTATTACGCTATATATCGGTTGTTATAACTCTGTATATTCTGTCATAAAAGTCTCCGCACAATTGCACACGAACTATAGGACGCTCTTTCTACAGCACTTTTGAAAATCTCTTGGTGACAGCTGCAAACTGACGTTGACCTTTATCGTTATGGCTCTTCACCAACATCTTCGTTGAATTGTCAGAGTGCCTTTTCATCTTTCTGTACTCTCTCATTCTGGCTGCTTATTTGGTGACATAAAAATACAGAATTACTGTTCATCTTTGATTCATGTTCACTAGTCACCACACGACTCGACCAACTCATCATAGCCAGCATTCTCGTGATGTTGTCATCTCACCTCGTAGATGACGCCAGTAGGCGTATTTGCACCTACCATTGTGGCAGAAGTATACAGTCTTGGACATCTTCCAATTCAATCGGCTCCGGTTGAATCCGATGAAGACGCAGTACATCTGGATATAGGCACATAGCCTACCAGACGCACTCAAAGATTGACGAACAGTTGGTTAAGTCGCGATTTCCCGACACGAACCAATAACTGATAGTGGTCCGTGACCTATGTGTGGCTGACGTGGCTGACCACGCAAACTTTCCCTACGGGTTAATGTATTGCTATTATTAATTGCGACATATACAGGTTATTCGGCAAATCTGCTGTTCATATTCGCAGATACAGTACTGTTGTACATTCCTTCATCATGATACGCTCCGACAAATGTAATAGCATCTGTGCAGGTCCCCCGAACTTTAAAATGCATCAGGTCCAATCTGTCCTCAACTGCGCCCCCTCCCCGAATAGCCTACTGGTCAATCTGCAAAGTTTTCCATTCGAGGGGAGAATAAAATTCAAGATGCTTCTATTGGAGCGTGCCTCGTTGGTCGACACCGCACCGACTTATTTAAGAGATCTTCATTATTTCAGTCTCAAATCAACCGTGTCAGCACTCTCTTCTATTGACATTGTCACTGTATTCTTCCTCTACCTCGCCTTCTTAAGTATCTTCTTTACTTCTCTATATCTACGTATAGGTAGCTGATTCAAAGTATAGCATAGCTGTCACTTCATGAAAACAGTCCAAACAGTTTTCACAATATTTTCTTTGCAATTCACACACGATATTTTAAACCAGTTTCTCGTATAGGCCTAAATCTATACTGCCTGCTGACCTAAGAGCGCTTCATTGTTACAGTCTCAAATCAACCGTGTCAACACTCTCTTCTACTGACATTGTCACTATATTCTTCCTCTACTTCGCCTACTTAAGTATCTTCTTTACTTCTCTATATCTACGTATAGGTAGCTCAATTAAAACTATACTGTAGCTGTCACTTCATGAAAACACAGTCCAAACTGTTTTCACAATATTTTCTTTGCAATTCACAAGCGATATTTGAAATCAATTTTTCTTTTAATGTACAGTCAGCACTACAGAAACTTAAAAGAAACTCTATTAGCAAATCTTTCGCGCGCTCTAGCACGTGAACCTTCTAACACCTGCGGAGGCAACTAATTAAATCTATACTGCCTGCTGACGGCCAATCGCCAGCCCAACGCCTAGCCAAGTAAACACATTCAAGTGTTATACATATCGGCTTTCTCACGTCATTATCAATGATGAACCCGTTGGTGCTCCAAAGAGTTAAGAGTCCAATGATGGGGTCGATGCTCTTCATTCTCTATATAGCTCTCTGCTTTAAAATATTCGCCTCTTGTCATTGCGTATAAATTTTACGTCTATACCGATGATGACTAATTGCTAGTACCGTTGTAGGCCCTACGTGATCAGAGGAGAGGTCACAGATGCTACCAATAGGCGATGTTCATCTTAAGCATAGGCTAGTCGTGGTCATTTTAAAACGTAGTCTAATAATGAGCCAGTGTACAAAGCTTTATATTCAACATAAGTCTAAACGTTATCTAGCGATAGTAATAAATCATTAATAACTTCAATGTTATTCAATATAAGTCTAAACGTTATCTAAACTAGCGATAGTAATAAATCATTAATTACTTCAATGTTATTTCGTTGAGGTGTATATTCTACATCCACGTAAGGCTGAATGGCTAAACTTACTCGGTTAAAGTCGTTGACGACCCATGTCTCGTAGTCCTTGCTGTTGACGTGGTACTGGACAATGTTCGCTTTCGGATCGCTCGTCACTTCCTCTTTGGTGTTCGCGTCCCGATTGAACGAGAACTACATTGACGTTTGAAAAGAACGCAATGCAATTATTAGATATTCGATAAACGATTTGATGCGACTGAATAAATATCAAAACTGCAATTTAAACTGACTTAGTCATAGTTGATCAAATTACTACGTTCTTACTTCACTTATTATAGTAGTTTCTACTCTATGTCTTTACTTTTGCCATCAGATAAATAATTACTTTTATTTCAAATTTTATAAAATCAGCATCGCATATATAATTTTGTTTTCAGAGATACGTTAATAGTTCATAATACTTGTACATATCACTCACTTGCAAAATGTCTTTCTGCGCGTCGGTGAACAAATACATCCCCACCAGGATTGCAGTAAGAATAATGGCTACAGCAAGTATGCCACTAACTGCAATGATGACATACTTCTTGAGCGGACGAGGTTTCGGAGCCTCACCGGCAAGTCCTCCCTTCAAATTAAGCACGTATTATCTCAACATTAAATGATTCCAACAGGGACATGTCTGAATCTCGCCAAGATTCGCAATATTCAAATTGCTATAGGCCTATATCGGATTACATATTCAAATTTCCTTTATTGTAATGCAATGTAGTGTATATACACATTTATAAAAATTCAAAACAAACAAGTAGTGTTAATCGCTTTTTAAGTGGATGTAATCTCCAACTGGCTTTCTCACAAGGATAAGTGTTGTTCCTTCACCTTCGCCGATTCAAGCAAAACGACAACTAAAATTATTACAAGGTGACTTGTATAGTACCAGCATCTACTACTGAAGGACCCACATAGGCAAAGCTCCTGGATTGGGCCGTAGAAGAGTGCACACGTGGAACAACCATAAGGCCACGAGCCGAGGATCACCTAGAAGCAGATTGATGCTTGCACAAAGTCATATTCTTGTTAGACACCACAAAAAAGCTAAGCTCACTTCATTAAAGTGTGCCAATTAATAAAATATTGCCAATAAAGTTGTCTTAAACCATGATGTGCCATAGGCGTTATAGTACATGTTTCTGAGTTTTCCTATGAAGATTTTTATCATTTTTAGCATAATTTTTAAAAACTACTACCACAGTAAACCTTTCTACACACTGCGCCAAAATTTCTGTTTTGCATACCACATACGCTGCCTGTCCAGCCAAAATGCCAATTGACTTAGGTGGCAAAAAGTTACGGTTACCGGGTACTATTTGACAGATAATTCAGCAAGCAATTAAAAAATAAATATTCAAAAGTTTCAACTTAATTGTGTTTGAGTTTCCATCCACTAAAACAGATTTACCTCAGTGGTGGAAATGACGAACGTCGGCGAACCTGTTTCCTTCTTGTCTTCTGACATAATATTCGGTCGCATAGTCTGGAGTTTTCTTCAGCAATCGAAACGAAACAATTGCCTGATGTGGCTGTTTCGGTGTACAGTAGCTTGTGACTTGTGAACGTCTGTGCATTGTGCAATTTATACATTTTGTGGTATAACGATTAGGAAGTAGCTCAGTAAATTCTTTAACTGGTTTTTCCTGTCGTGCATGATCACAACGTGACGATTGCATCCGACTATAGTCACGGGCTACCAATATTTTTCTTTTCAGAGTAAATGCCTCACTTTGTCTGAGAATCTGTCAGGCATACACAAGTGAATTGTTAACAATGCACAATGAGTCAATATCAGTGCACATCTTTCTTCCTGATTCGCCTGCTTCAACAGTTTCATACATTCGACAAGGAAGATCGCCCCAAGATGGAGATTGGATGCCTGAAACAGCAGAAAGTCCGATGAGCTCGTAATGAAATGCAAAAGCGAAGTATAAATAAATGTCTGCCGGCATCAGAGCTTACTTTTTGACAATATAACTGGAACATAAAACTGTTTGATGAATGCCGAGACATTACAGATTAACGCGGAAGATCCTCCATCGAAACCGTTCCTAAACAGGAAGCCAATGTAGCGTTTCTCACATGTGTGCGCAAAATGGAATTATTTGGGCTTAGGTGACACAGTTGAAGGGACGACTAGAGCTGACGTATTCTGAACTAAGGCAGTCTTGCTGCTTGCAGTGAAGAAGTTGCAAAAGTCAGTGGATTGCAGTAACAGAACCTTGGAATGGGCTACGTGCTCACGCTTTGGGTGTGGGTTACAGGATAAGCCCTTTCAGCTCATCGCTGGTCCCCATACTGAACCGATCAAGGCAATCCGAGAGTTTTTGCATTTGGCTAACAGCAGAAAATGTAACGATGCATTCAACAGAGATGTTGTGGGTTTGGTGCTTAGTTATAGGGCGTTCAACTCAATCAACTGCCTACTTGATATCGTTTTATATGGATGGAGCTGAGCACTCTGTCTCCCGGCGAATTTCAAACATTCTTTTGGTGATTTGATGTAAGTGATCCGCGGACCTCGAATCAATCCTCGAACCAATCCATTCACTTATTCGCCAGAAACGACAATTACTGACAACGCATGGTCATGTCCGGCCCGAGTGTGTGAGGGGCCCAAGCGATGAGCGGGGCCCTGGGCAAAAAAATGGCATTGAGGAGTTGATTTCCTGCCAGTACAGTATTGGCAATACCATATGTATTAAAATAATGCAAAATCAAAATTAAATGGGCGAAGGAATACAAAATGCAAATCAGGCTCTTAATACTAGCATTTTAGGCCTACTATGAAAGCAATAATTATGTTTTATTTAATTATTTGAATATCTGTTCAATCTCATCAGAGTAAAAAAATTACAGTCAGCAGCGCGAGGACCCTCAAAAGCGCGGGGCCCAAGGCGGCTGCCTCGTTCGCCTTGCCCTAGGGCCGGGCCTGCGAGTGGTGATGCACTTGGAATCGTTCCATTGAGTTGTGTGACAACAGCTGATTGTAATTGTAATTGTAAATTGTAAATTGTAATTGGTAGCAGTATAATTCAGGTAGTGACAGTTTTTATACTAAGAATCATGAATCCCACATTCAAACGGTGTTATTCATACATTCTCACCCATCCCACATGGATACATTTACATCACTAATGTAGGTCTATTCATTCTAATCATTAGTTAATTTCTATAGGCAGCGTCATGGGAGTCAAAACACGCGGCCAGCCAACCGTGACGATAAACCCCAAACCATTTCACAACAAATTACCTAAGACCGAAGTCAAGTCACGTTTACTTGTTCCTAATATTTTTCGTAAGTTTTATTCACTCGTAAATTGACTCATTCTTTACTTGAAAACAAGAGGCGTGCTGTTATATGAACCAATCGGGTTTAACAGGGCATATCATACTCACCTCATCACCTCTCCTCCGCTTGCACTGTCCTCCGCTGCTTTCCACTCACGACTGAAAACCGAACTCTTCAAGCTATCCTATCCTGATTCCATTCCTGCGCCACCACACAACCGCCATCATCACCGATTACCACCGTAGTACCCTGCTAGCTGTCTCCTCGGCTTGACCTCCCCGGACTCTGACCTGGCACCGGAACGGATAAGGCGGACATGGTTATTGCGGACTTGATTTGATATAGCGTCGGTGATAAGCTGGTCTCCCTGACGTGTCTTTTGTGTGGCGCTGAGAAATTTCGGAGATTTACATTACATTACATTTCCTGCCCGACGCATATCATAGGCCTACAGTTACTGGACAACAACCAAACACAAAAGAAAGGCGAGCGATTAAGTGAAGAAGCCTGCAAGTTATATGAAAAACCAAAAGGCATATAGGGCCTAGTCTTAAACGTTTTCTAAGCATCATTGAATTACTGGCATAGGCCTACCGTGTTTCAAGAAGATGCGAAGCCATTGTTGTGCACTTCACAGACTCATATTGTTCGACTAGCACTCAATAGACTTTCACTTTGGTCTCCATTTGGAGTAGGTCTACATTACTTTTCTTGTACATCATCATCAACGCAGCCAATTTAATTCGTTGGACCAGCACATACGAACACTCAGGAACAATAGAATGGCGCAAAAATTGGTTATCGTTGTCGTCAGTCATTGTATTGTATTTTGTATTTCAAAACTTATAAAGCGCCTCTAGTGACCTCTACCCAGTGCCCACAATCATAGTCGCTCCAATTGCGAAAGTCCTCGGGAATAAAGGCAAGTTTTAAGACAACGAAAAGCTGTGGCAGGACCACGGATAGTACTGCAGCCTGGGCCGAATGAGGAAGCTGATTCCACAATAAAGGGCCAGTAGTAACAAAGGAACTAGACTGGGCCATCACCGTTCTCACTGGGGGAACAAATGAGTCAAGTCGATCAGAGGAACGAAGAGAGCGAAGGGAGCTAGCTGAGGCAGGAAGACGCAATGAATCACATAGGTATTTAGGAGCAAGTCCCATGCATGTATAGATCGGCAAATATGGATGAGTACCTTTAGCTGTGAAATGTTCATTTAAATTTGGTAATATTCGCACTGTTCAATCAGCTCGTTAATTTTATTTTATTTTATTTTATTAAGCACGTTTCACTCTAAGGACAGGCGAACACGAGCTTTCAGCCGCACTCTTGAACCTGAAGATGGGCGTAAAGCTCTCGGTCACGGTTCAACAACTCCAATGTTACAAGCAAAAATTAAGAGTGTGGGTCGACACAATCGCTGGCAGATCGTGATAGAAATTTTTATTTGCGACTTTTCCAAAAAGACGTTATGACGCGCAGTGCGTGCAATGTAATATGATCATAGATTTATATAGCGCCTCTTCAAGAAAACTCATCGGAGGCTCTCTCGACCTAACGATGGAAACCAGGATCGAACAAAATGGTTTTCAAGCGCCTACGGAATAGAGGTAAAGAAAGACCGAGAAGCTCATGTCGTAGATGCTAGGTAACCTATTCCAGAAAGTTGGACCGCTAGTAAATGTATGCATGTATGTATGCATGTGTGTATCATGTATGCAATATGTGTATATGTATGCAAAGATATATCTATGCATGTGTGCATAAATGCATGTATGTTAATATGTACACATATATGTTCATATGGAGAATTTATATAGCGCCTCTTCAAGGTTATCTACTCAGAAGCACAAACCTAAATGCATATATGTATGCATTTATGGGTGTACTTATGCATGTATGAATGTATGCATGTATGAATACATAAAAATTAGTAAGCAATGAATATGCCTCGGGCTAGCGTAGGCTGAAGTTCCTCAGAAACCGATCACAGCGAGGCATTTGTGTTGCACTGTGGAAGTTACGGCTGGGGGAGCCTCCAGGTCACCATGTGCAGCAGGGCGAAGAAATCTACAGCCAGGATTCGATCAGAACGAGACGCACAACTTCCTAAGATAGGATGTAGCACAGCTCATGCAATTACGCATACATGCATGCATGTACTATTATTATATAAATGTACACTGTGTAGGTAGTTAGGTAGGTAGATCGGTATAGGGGCCTATATACGTATGCAAGGGCATATGCACCAGGACACTTCATATAGCGAATATCAATCTCCGCACTGTACTGTAATTTCCAAGCTGCCTCATTTCGGTACTTTATTTAAATCAGCCAAATGGCCTTATGAACAGCGCTCAAGTGAAGTTTCTAAAAGACGCCATTGTTATATTTGTTCTGAGACACATATAATAGGCCTACATGCGTATATACTCACCCGACTGAACGCCAATCGTAACAATAGTCCACCAGGATACAAAGCCTAAATTTACTTATCTTAACATTTTGTTTTCATTTCAATTCTGCAGATGTCTTGCAATTACTTGAGAACTAATCTAATCGCATGTAAGTTGAAGAAATTTTATTTAATATTAAGACTTCTTTTAGACAGTTTTTGGTAAGTATAGGCCTACTATACATCAACATTTTTGTTACCGTTATCGTTAACGAGAATCACACTGCTACTTAGTAATTCTAACTTCAGTAATCTTTAGCAGTTTCTTGAACTAACTGTAGACTATAGACACTGCACGTCCTCTACTGCCGTCTTATTTGTTGAACTGGTACTAATTTCTGTACCGTGCTGTATAGGAGATTCCCTTGTAGAATATATATGGCTGATCGAGTCGACGGCGAAAGCGTGGCTTAATATTTACATGAATATAACAGGGCTTAAAATCGCGTGTCTCCTGACACAAGGTGTGCAGTTGACATGTCCAGTGTGCAATTGACTTGTCTGCATGGAGTGTGCAGTGTATGTTATGAATTTTTGAGAGATTAGCTCCAGTCAACCACACACGACATCATTATAATACCTGAAATTCGTGAGTAATTTATGTACTGAAATATTGGAATGCAACAGTCGTCAGCAATTTTGACCAAGAGACTACGCCTACAGTCCAAGTCGACAAAAATCGACCAAGTCGATCGTTTATTTGACAAGTCGATCGAGTCTCCGAGAGGTCGACAAATCGACAAAGTAGATCGAATCGATCGTCGGCCGACCCAAGTCGATCGTAGCACTCGACTCAATTGACCACAAGGCATGGGCGTCCGGAGGGGGCGCAAGGGGGCGCATTTGCGCCCCCTGGATTTTGCAAATTTTTTATAAAAAATAAAATCCTTCGATTATTATGATTATTACAACAGTCTCAACACGATTTTCAATGCGAAGAAACACTTAATTATTTAGGTAAAGTCCTTGATCATCATTTATTTTTAATGTTTTTTTCTATGCAAATTTTTTCTATGCAAAAGCGTCATTTTGCCCACCCCCAAAATTGTTTGCCCCTCCTAAAAATTTTGCGCCCCCCTAAAAAATTCCTGCGGACGCCCATGCCACAAGGTATAGCAAAACTGCTACCTTTACAGTGCTGCTTATAAAGACATATCTTATCTTAGGCCTTAGGGCCTATCTAAATAAGAATTAGGTGCGAAAGTAGGTAACGTTAGAGTACGTGAGCTTATAGCCTACTTTAGAAATAGCAGTTAAGATTTTCCATTTGAAAGTTGTAATAGATAAAATACATCTTGTGGCTTAATTTACATCAGTTTTCTTTTATACTAGTAGGCCTATTCATGCAATATTTAAGTTAAGGTAGTTTCTGGTAAACGGCAACCACCGACGTCCTTGTTAAATTAGATTAAATTAGCGAATCGTAAAGACGAAGACGATGATTAAATTCACAAGATAATAATCGAAATGTTCAAGAGTCGTTTATAGTTAAGCTTCTGAACCAGAAGATTCTTCAAATAGCTTATTCCTGCAGCAAGTCTCGTTGTGTTGATACTCGACCACGTGATTGTTGGTTAGCAGTTTCGTTTCATAGCGCAGCAAGATCTTCGGATTCTTATCTCGAACTCAAAACGTTGTTAACATCTATGCCGGAACTTCATCATCCGCGTCGTTCTGCTGCCGAAGATAATTCGCTTTTAAGTGACTTACTGCTTCTGTAAAATAATGTTAGTAAAACATCAAACATACAATACAATACAATAGGCCTACAACTTATATTTATAACGCGCCTTAATAAAACAGAGTCTTACTCAAAGGACGCGTTACAATGCAATGGTTAATTATAGTACTTAGAGAATAAATGAGATTTGAGTTTAGTTTTAAAAGTATTTGTTGAAATGGATCTTCGAACTGATTCTGGCAGAGAGTTCCTTTCAGCTTGTCCAGCCACTTCAAACATCCTATTTTCAAATTGAAGATTTGATCTTTTGACTATGAAGTCTCCTTTTGACGCTGAACGTAATCCTCGCTTTGGTTCAAGGGCAGCACATGGTGTAACTAGGGATAACAAGTAAGGTGGAGCTGAACCTAACATAATCTTGAAAATCAGGAGACAGATTGTGAAGAATATAGCCTACGAGCCTGGATAGGTAACCAATGAAGTTGTCGAAGAGAAGGAGTGATGTGGTCTCTAGGGCCGAGGTTTTTAACTAGACGAGCTGACGTGGTGTGGACAACAGAGGTAAGTGGTGCAAGGGTATTTTTTGATAGCCCAGAAAGTACCGAACTACAATAGTCGATCCAGAACATGACAAGCGAATGGACCAGGACACGAAGGCAGTGTGGGGCGTGGTGGCTCAGTGGTAAGTTCGGCGCCTTGTGACCGGAGGGTTGCAGGTTCAAATCCCACTCTAGCCGCTGCGTACGGACCTTGGGCAAGTCCTTCACTCGCAATTGCTCGTGGCGTTTCGGCG